>JAQQPU010001511.1:29110-80673 GCA_029168905.1 Artemia sp. Kazakhstan ARC1039 | reverse complement strand
AAAAAACTTGCTTTTCAAACAGTTCGTGGTAACGAACTGTAAGTAAGGAGCGACCCGGCTCAATGGTAACCGAAACTCTAAAAAACGGAATTTGGTACCAATAGATACATCAAAAGAATCAGATTTTAATTCTGATTTCAAATATATAAGTTTCATCAAGTTTAATTTTACCCATCAAAAGTTACGCGCCTGAGAAAATTTGGCTGATTTTCGAAAAAAGGGGGAAAGACCCCCTAAAAGTTGTTGAACCTTAATGAAATTCACACCATCATATTTAGCGTATCAGAAAACCCTACTGTAGAGGTTTCAAGCTCCTATCTACAAAAATGTGGAATTTTGCATTTTTTGCCAGAAGAAAGATCACGGGTGCGTGTTTATTTTTTTTTCCCAGGGGTAATCGTATTGACCCAGTGGTCCTAGAATATCGTAAAAGGGCTCATTGGAATGGAAATTAAAAGTTCTAGTGCCCTTTTTAAGTGACCAAAGAAAATGGGAGGGCAGCTAGGCCCCCTCCCACGCTCATATTTTTTCTCAAAGTCACCCAATTAAGATTTTGAGATAGCCATTTTGTCCAGCATAGTCGAAAATCTAATAAATATGTCTTTTACGATGACTTAATCCCCCACAGTTCCCAGGAGAAGGGCTGCAAGTTATGAACTTTGCCCATTGCTTACATATTGTATTGGTTATTGGGAAGTATACAGACATTTTCAGGAAGAATTTTTTTCTGGTGGGGGGGGGGGTGGAGGAGGGGCTATCTATTCTAATTAAACGGCCTTTGTGATTCAGGGGTTTGTGAATTAAAAATTTTTTAACTTTTAACGTAAAGAGCGTGGTATTGACTAAGGGGAGAACCCCATCATATACGTAATAACATATACGCAATAAAAAAAAAAACAATAAAAAAAAAGCGATACGGCTCAATAGTAATCGAAACTTTTAAAAACGGAACTTTGATGTCAATAAATGTATCAAAAGAATGGGCTTATAATGTTGATTCTAAATATATGAATTTTATTAAGTTTAGTATTACTCATCAAAGGCTACGAGCCTGAGAAAATTTACCTGATTTTTTAAAGAGGGGGGAAACATCCCCTAAAAGTGAAAAAAATTTAATGAAAATCACACCGTCAGATTCAGCGTATCAGAAAACCCTATAACATAGGTTTCAAGCTCATATCTGCAAAAATCTGCAACTGTGTATTTTTTGCCAGAAGAAAAATATACGAATATAGAAGTTCGTTACGTAAGTTAATTTTTAAATTACGTCAGAACCAAATTTAGAGAGCCATTTAGCAAAAGAAAAGTAAATTTTTTATGCAAATTTTGCTTACTTATTCAATGCCGGCGAGCCAAAATAAAAGCTGCATTAACGAAAAAACGATCAGAAATCAAATAAAAAAACAACTTTTTTAAACTGAAAGTAAGGAGCGACCTTAAAACTTAAAACGAACAGAAATTATTCCGTATATGATAGGGGCTGTGCCCTCCTCAACGCCTCGCTCTTTACGCTAAAGTTCGTTATTGTTTAAAAAAAATAAAGTTGTGAGAAAGTCAACCTTTAGCGTAAAAAGCGAGGCGTTGAGGAGGGCACAGCCCCTTTCATATACGGAATAATTTCTGTTCGTTTTAAGGTTTAACATCGTTCCTTACTTTCAGTTAAAAAAACTTGTTTTTTTTATTTAATTTTTGAACGTTTTTGAATTAATGTAGGTTTTGATTTTGGCTCACCGTACATGAATATTAAAAAAAATTTGCATATTAATTTTACTTTTTTTTTATTAAATGGCTTTTTCAAAACTTGTTTGATTTTATTTACGAACGTTTTGATTAGTAATAAATATATGTAACTTACGAATTAACTTACGTAACGAACTTCTGTATTCATTGATTTTTAATACGTATATTAGGGGGTTTGCCCCCTGGTCAATACCTTGCTCTTTAAGCTAAAGTTCAAATTTTGTTCAAATTCTTTAAAAATGACTCCTTAATCTCAAAGGCCGTTAATTAGAATAAAAAGCTCTTACGAAAGTACTAAAATTCTTTGCCTTGAAGAGCGAGGTATTGACTAGGGGAAAAACTTGTTTTTTTTTTAAATATAATTTCTGATCTTTTTCTTTAATAATGCTTTGGAAATGCGGCGCCCCCCACATAGCAATGTCCCTTCCCCAATGAAAACTTACTGCATGGAAAGATCCTCCCATATAACCCCCGACCCCCCCCCCTTCCCACCTACCAGAAAAAATCCCCCTGAAAACGTCTGTATACTTACCAATAACCAATACTATATGTTAACATTTGGTAAATTTCAAAACTTTCAGCCCTCTCCCCAGGGATTCCTGGGGATTAAGTCATCCTAAACGACATAGTTATCATATTTTTGACCATGCTGAACAAAATGGCTATCTCAAAATTTTGATCAGGTGACTTTGGGAAAAAATGAGCCTGGGAGGGGGCCTAGTTGCCCTCCATTTTTTTGTCACTTAAGAGGTAGCTAGAACTTTTAACTTCTGTTCAAATGAGCCCTCCCATGACATTCTAGGACCAATGGGTCGATACGATTACCCCTGGGAAAAAAAATAAACACGCACCCGTGATCTTTCTTCTGGCAAAAAATGCAAAATTCCACATTTTTGTAGATAGGTGCTTGAAACCTCTACAGTAGGGTTTCTGATACGCTGAATATGATGTTGTGATTTTTATTAAGCTTCTATAGCTTTTAGGGGGTCTTTCTCCCTTTTTTCAAAAATCAGCCAAATTTTCTCAGACGCTTAACTTTTGATGGGTAAAACTAAACTTGATGAAACTTATATACTTGAAATCAGAATTAAAATTTGATTCTTTTGATGTATCTATTGGTATCAAGAATCCGTGTTTTAGAGTTTCGGTTATAATTGAGCCGGGTTGCTCCTTACTCACAGTTCGTTACCACGAACTGTTTGATATATTTTTTGGGTTAAGAGAATAAGATATTTGCGTCTCATATGCCATCTTCTATTCAAAGTACAAACTCTATAACTCGTAATTAGCAGACCCATATATACGATCGATATGTCTGTGTATCCTTGGCAAAAGCCAAAACAAGAGACATTCAAGTTTTGTGATAAAAACCAGTTTTTTGACATGATGCCTATACATGCCACATTTCGATAGAGTCGTTTTTGGTTTAGAATCGGCATATCATCACCTTCGTATTAGCTTAAGAAACAAAACAAGTCTTGTGACGTCAGCTCTTAAACATGCCCCTTTTCGACAAGAATTCATTTTTGTTTCTATGCGGCATGGCCGCATAAAACCTGTTTCAAACATGCCACAAAGCGGCTGATCCTGTTTTCGACCGACCCATGAAATATACATATTTGAAATCAGCATTAAAACCTAATTATTTTAATGCACCTATTGGTATCGAATCCGTTTTTTAGAGTTTCGGTTACTATTGAGCCGGGTCGTTCCTTGCTTACAGTTCGTTACCACGAACTGTTTGATTGTTTCAGCCTTAGGAAAACATTCAAGCTGAGTGCCATAACAATATATTACTTCACTGTTCAGAAATATCGCGTGACCACAAGGCGAGCTATAGGATAGCGTCAGCGAAAATTGACCAATTATGACACAAATAGAGCTTCCATTGTTTTATCATTTCACTATCACAATCAGTACATTAAAGCATTTGATAATATTTGCTGCTTGAATTTTTCACAAGTCGAATCTGTCATAAAATCATAATGGTTATATTTTGTGTTCAAACAGTTCCTTTGTTTGGCCTAACTTTGTTTTTAAAAGGTGTGTTCCTTGCTATACTGGCTGTGTAATATTTTCTTCATAGCAATCATGGTATTTCCTGTAAATATCAAGTTAAATATTTCTCTCAAAACTTCTGGAATAAATAGCCTTTGATCTAAATTCCAGCATAGAAGAAACGATAACAAAAGTTCGTCAATTATATTTGATATCTAAAATATACTCTACACTTACTTGTCTTGGATCAATGGATCTTGAAGTACACGCAATAGCGGCCATCATGAAGCTTACAGTAGCTTGAGTTATCCCAAGTAACATTAGAAAAGAGTATAATATTCTTGGTGCTTGTACAGACCACCCTAAAACAAAGATATTTGGCATTTATTTGATTGGTTTCAGGCTATGAAGACTTCTGCAAATCCTATCAATTCCCAAATTACTATTCTAATGGTTAGGACTACTGTTGCTATTTAATTAGCTTTAAATTTTGAGAACTTTTGTCAATTGAGTACATGTTAGTAATTCTGTGTGAAATATATGTTACAATTGCGTGAACCGCCTGAGACGCATCAAAAATAAAAAGCATTTCGCAGCATTGGAAAACCTAGCAATATATGACAATTTAGTATTAATAATATATATCGAAATTCAAGAAAAAATACAGTAGCCATACCCAGCTGAGGTAGGTAAAACCCCACTTAGAAGATCAGTTATTGATTGCTGAAGTAAACTAAACAGATTTCTCCAGAAATGAATTAAAACAGAGACATTATTTGTGAGGCTGCAACTAGTTTAAGATCGTGTGAAAAAAAAAATTTCAACGGTATCTACTCTCTCCCTTAGCTGGAAAGCTGCTAACTAATGACCAACTCAAAGGAATATTCAAATGAAGTCCTTGAGAAGACAAAAAAAAAGAAAAAGAAAAATGATTTCGAACTTTCAAAACCGTTTCTGGAAACTAGGCTCGGACTGTAGCAGGAAGTGATTGTTGGTAATTACACAATGCTATACCCTATGTCACCTTTTAGGGCACTATTTTAGGAATAGCAGATGGACTGTCCTTTGGGTCTTAGGGTTCTAATATTTTATATCTTCTATCGGGTGTAAACAAACATTATTTTTCCCTATTCTATGAGAAATATAGTGAAGAGGAAAATATGCCACCATTAATTATGCCAATGAGAGCAGAATAATCAGTGTAAAAATAAGATTACCACAAAAACCTGGCTCCAATACAACATCACAGATATTGTCCTCTCTAACCTCTTTAGTTTTGGTAAACTCATAAACTCGATCTTGTATTAGATGATTCCATAAGCTATCATTCTGCATGCTCATGTACAAGCTGTCTGTGTCTATTGTAGATGCTGTGTCTAAGGAAACGGGAGAGTTGTCCAGATTGCTGTTGTTCAGACCTTCTAAGTTAAGGGCACCAGAAGTCTGAAAGATATAAATTAAATTAAAAAAGAAGAAATAAACTAACAACATTTACTGCGGATCTTTTTTACGTCCTGATATTGTTCCAAATTTTATAAGAGAAAAAGTGATTTACTTTGGTATAAACCAGCTCGTATTAAAAGAAAATTTGATAATAAAAAAAAGTGACAAGAGAGAAGTACAGCCTAGCATAGGTAGTAGAGAGAAAACATTTGAGGGGTTTTAATGATCGAGACTTGTCATCCCGAATCTGGCTTGACACACAAAATACTTTTGTGGTTTCTCGCAACAGGAAACCCTTTTGTCTGAAAAAATAGGACAATGTCATATGGGCCTTAAATGAGCCGAAAGAAAGATTCAAAGGATTCCCTATTACATTTTTAGAGAAATATATTTTAAATCTCAATTTATGATACAGTCATTGGTGAATCTGATTAATTTTTAGGCTTTAATGAATAAACGTAATGAAAGATGAATGGTTTAAGATTAATTCCCTCATTTGAATTCATTTAAGATAATTGATTCTCTTTATGGCACCATTTCCATGGATTTTTGGTTCTATTATTCTTTGACAGTCCAAGTTTTAACTTTACTAAAAGTCTGCTTCTGCTATCTCAATATTTCCTAACATAATCCATTCTAGATGCTACTTTTTGCATAACATTATTAACGTACAACTGAAAAGGAAGAAGATGAAGTGCCAGTTTTTGGTGATAAAATTCAACAGCAGACTCACAATCTTTTTTTCAAAAAAATTGAATTGCAATTCTTGGATAGTAATGCTCTCCAATTTGTGTAGTGGCACTGAATCAAAAATAAATCATTGGCAGCGCAATAGCGCTGCCTAAGTAAAGAACGATGTTGGCACAATTTATTATGTTTTTTTCTTCTTCCATTCAAGGGCAGTTCGTATCAAAGGATTTGTCGTAGAAACTTCGAAAAGGGCTCATTCGATTGGAAATAGGAATGGCTAGTGCCCTTTTCAATAGTAGAAAGTGATTGGAAGGCAATCAACACCCCTTCAATGCCCACCATTTCAGCAAACACATCCAATCAAAATTTTAAGTCAGCCAATTTATTCAGCGTACTTGATTTCAAAATAGAAATTATGTTTTGAGGAGGACACTCCCCCAAAACCCTCAGGGCAAGGGTTTGAAGTTATGCCTTGGGGGAATATAAGAATGATGTTGCCACAATGTATTATTTTTTTTTCCTTTAGACCAGGGCACTTCGTATCGAAGAAGTTGTCGTATAAACTTCAAAAAGGGCTCATTCAATCGGAAATTGGAGTGGCTTGTGCCCATTTTAATATTCGACAGTAATTGGAAGGCAACTAAAACACCTTCCACGCCCACCATTTCCCGAAACACATCCAATCAAAATTTTGAGATAGCCGTTTTTTTCAGCGTAGTTGATTTCCAGATAGAAATTATGCTTTTGAGGAGGACACTCCCACACGGCCGTCAGGGAAAGGGTTGTAATTTATGCCCTGGGGACATATAAAGTTTTGTAGAAAGCTTTGTCGTAGAAACTTAAAAAAAGGCGCATTCGATTGGAAATTCAAAGGGCTAGTGACCTTTCTAATAGTCGAAAGTGATTGGAGTGCAACTAACCCCCCTCTCATGCCCACCTTTTCCCCAAACCCATCAGATCAAAATTTTGAGATAGCCATTTTGTTCAACGTAGTCGAAAGTTTTGGAAATTATACCTTGGAACAGGACACTCTCCCCACAGTCTTCAGGGCAAGAGTTATAAGTTATACCCTGGGGGCATATAAGTTTTTTATTGAAATCTTTGTCGTAGAAACTTGAAAAGGGATCATTAGATTGGAAATTCAAAGGGCTAGTGCCCTTTTAATAGTTGAAAGTGATTGGAGAGCAACTAACCCCCCTCTCATGCCGACCTTTTCCCCAAACACATCCAATCTAAATTTTGAGATAGCCATTTTGTTCAACTTAATTGAAAGTTCTGGAAATTAGGTCTTTAAGGATGACCACCGCTCATCCCCCCACATCCCTCAGGGAAAGGGTTGTAAGGTATGCCCTGTGAACATATAAGGTTTTCATAGAAAGCAATGTTGTAGAAACCTCAAAAAGGGCTAATTCAATTGGAAATAAAAAGGGCTAGTGTCCGTTTTAATAGTCGAAAATGATTTAAAGGCAACTAACCCCCTTCTCACGCCCACCCTTTCCCCAAACCTATCCAATTAAAATTTAGAGATATCCATTTTGTTAAACGTAGTTGAAAGTTCTGGAAATTAGGTCTTTTAGGATGATAACCCCCTCAGAGCCCTCAGCGCAAGAGTTGTAAGTTTTTCCCTCGGGGCATATAAGGTTTATATAGAAAGCTGTCGTAGAAATTTCAAAGGGCTCATTCGATTGGAAATTGTAAGGGCTAGTGCCCTTTTTAATAGTCGAAAGTGAGTGGAGATAAATTAATCCTCCTCCCACGCCCACCATTTCCCCAAACACATTCAATCAAAGCTTAGAGATAGCCAATTAGTTCTACGTAGTTGAAAATTCTGGAAATTATGTATTTGAGGATGACAAACCCCCAAGAGCCCCTAGGGCAAAGGTTGTAAGTTATGCCCTGGGAGCATATAAGGTTTTTATAGATAGTATTGTCGTAAAAACTTCAAAAGGGAATCATTCAATTGGAAATTGAGAGGGCTAGTGCCCTTTTAATAGTCGAAAGTGATTGGAGGGTAACTAGCCCCCCTCTCACGCCCACCATTCCCCAATACATATCCAATCAAAATTTTCAGATAGCCATTTTGTTCAACGTAGTAGAAAGTTAAAGAAATTAGGTTTTTGATGATGACACCCCGTCCCCAGCCCTCAAGACAAGGGATGTAAGTTATGCTCTGGGGGCATAGAAGGTTCTTATTGAAAGCGTTGTCGTAGAAACTTCAAAAGGGCTCATTTGATTGGAAATTGAAAGGGCAAGTGCCTTTTTTGATAGTTGAGTTTGATTGGAGAGCAACTAACGCCTCTCTCATGCCCACAATTTCCCCAAACACATCCTATCAAAATTTTGAGATAGCCATTTTGTTTAATGTAGTTTAAAGTTCGGGAAATTAGGTCCTTCCCAATGAGGGAATCTAATTCCCAATGAGGTATCTCATTAATATCCCAAGAACGACTGAGGGTATTATGTTCAAACTTGCGGGGCTTCTTCTGCTCTTAAAAGTTAACCATATCAAAATAGCGTAAGTGTATCTATGCCATCAAAGAAAGTAAACAGATTTTTGATGCGAATGGTGTCAAGTTTTCTATTTCAGGTCAATTGGAGGAGGTATGAAACTAAATTAAACACTACTATTTGTGTACAGATTTTTAAAAGGGTGTGTGCTGTTAAAAATTGCTGAAAATTTTCCTCCAGCATACAAATAGCAGGCCAAACTATAAAGTCTTAAAAAAACAAAAATATTTAAAGTATTATTTTCTTTTTCCCTGAAAAGACTATGTTAATATAAAACGAACAGAAATTAATTAAAAAAAAACTTTTTCCGCAAAATAAGTTTTTCAAAGAAAAGTAAACAAATCCATTAAACCAAAAATGAGCAAAAATTAAACCCAAAACGAACAGAAATTACAATAAATAACCGATTCAAACTCAGAACGATCAATAATAAACATGAGTTTGGCTCAAAACCCTTATGCCTTCCCAAGGCCAGAACATAATTTGTACTTTACAGAAAAAATCCAAATGAATGTGCATTGTCAGTTTAATATACATATACTGATATTTAGTTATCAAAATGTTAATATTATTTGATTAATTAAAGTTATAAAAGTAAAAACATCATATTTTTTCAAAAAAGTGCACGTTATTTTCTGGCCTTGGGACGGCATAGGGGCTTTGAGCCCAACTCAGGTTAATTTCTGCTCGTTTTGAGTTTGAATCGGCTATTTATTGTAATTCCTGTTCCTTTTGGGTTTCATTTTTGCTCATTTTTGTTTTAATGGAGTTCTTTACTTTTCTTTGAAAAACTTATTTTGTGGAAAAGGTTTTTTTTATTTAATTGAAGTAAAAATAGAACATAGAACATGTTTATGAAACAAATGTAAATTTCCAAAACAAGCATTAAAGTAAAATTTTATGATCGGTTCAGACACGTGGGATTCCAATAAGGTTTTTGCTATTTGGAGTTTGAGCTGTCATCCAAAAACACTAGTAGTATGTAATCCATGGTCTTAAACAACACACGTATCGAAGATTTGGGCAACACACTTAGGAAGGATTCCCATGACACACATAGAAAGGATTTCTACAACGCACACAGGAAGGTTTACACATGCCCATGGATTTTAAAAATACAGCAATCATTTAATGGTCTACTTACATGATACAATGCCAAGAGGGCGTTGCAACCAATCGTAGTAATCGGATCCAATATAAGGCTGGATTTTAATACTTTAAATGGTCAGATATGAAGATTTTAAAGGCATCCCTGATTTACATGGTCAGTTAGGAAGATTTTAAACGCATCACTAGAGTAATGACACCTAACAGTTTGCCCCTAGTTACAACATAGAGATCTTGAAAACCAGAATTTTGGACGAGACCTTCAATGACATATTTCTTATCAAAGCACGTTTTTAAATAAGAAAGCGATAGCAAAATATCATCTGATACCATCAATTGAAATTCGATGGTCAAGTGAGTCAAACACTCGATTTTGTCACTGGTACTTAACAATGTCAAATATAATATTTTATAATAAGGGACATTATTATATATAAAATAAAAACATTGTCATATTGATTATTATCATATAAAAGGCGATAAAATAGCTTACAAATCAAAACTAGAAAATTCAAATCTGACTTATAAATTACTGATTAATACTTATATACTCAACTTATATTCAATATAATCATTAAGGAAATCAATTTTTTTGTTATTTCCATATATTTATATTTAAAATTTCAAAGTTCACTCTTCAAAAACTTGCGATGAACTGTTCGTTCAACCGTCACTCTTACCAAAACACCCTTTGTCTCACGCCAGATTAGAATCCTGAATTTTAGTTTAAGGGTTAAGGAAAAGAATCAAACATTCTTCTCCTAAATGGATGCTTTTGATTTAGTCATGACTTATTAAATGGTCATTTTTTTTAATGTGATTTTGATATATTTCTGTTTTTATCCTATTGTGTGGAGCTATCGGTTAGCCCCAAATCAAAAGGAGCTGTAGATTCTATCAAGTGCATACTGAGTTTGGGGTTAGCGACCCAAGTACCAGGCTTTCGGGAGGAAAAGAATAGAGCTAAAACAAAAGACACTATCTGTATACATATCACCTTTCCATGGAACAAACTCAGTTAGTAGGTATATTCCATGTCTTTAAATTGATGACTGGCTATCACAAAAATTAATAAAACCACCTTTGTATTTGAACAGACTCAGCTAGTAGGTAGATAGAGAATGTCTTAGTGGCTGACTAAGCATCATATATTAATATAAAAGCACTTTTGTATGGAACAAACTAAGCTAGTAGGTAAATGAATGTCTTAGTAGCTGACTGAGGATGAAAAATCTAATAAAAGCACTTTTGACTACAATAAACTATGATAGTTGACAAATTCTGAGTCTTATTAATTGATGACTTACTATTAAAAAGTAATAAAAAAACACTTTTGCTTAGAACAATCTCAGTTACTTTGTAAATTCTATGTCTTTTAATTGATGACTGGGTATAAGAAATTCTGCTTTTTGACAATTATTGCTTAGTATTAGGGCATGCAAAAAGTCAAAATTAATAAAGTCATATATATTTTAAGCAATGATACGACAGCCCTATGAGGGAAATGATAGAATTTTTTGGACTGGTGAACATTATTTTTTTGGATTCTTTTTTATGTGGCTGTTCCAGTGGTACCCACTGGCTTATTATTGACACTACCTAGTTTATTGTATATGTCCATCAGTCTTTTTTCTAAATTTGATGGATAAACAATTGCATCATATTTAAGAAAATTAAAGATGAAATATTCGAAGAAAATGTGGGCATATGATAAAGTCATGCTTACTTTGAATGCTAAAAAAGACAAATATTTGAAATATGAAACAAGTTTAATGGGGATCTCATTAGAAATGTATGCGTGCATTGTCCTGAAAGTGAGAGATTAAATTTCTTAAGAGTACCGAAAAGATTCACGATTCTTGATGGTGGTTGTATGAGAGTATAATTTCCAGGGATGATAGTGCTCAAAGAGGATGCAAACATAAAAAGTAATCGTCGAGGATGAGGGACAACTTCTTGGTACTGTTGGCGGTAACACGTTACCTGTTGATAGATCCTATCAAAACCGTTCTGGTATTAAAATTCAATTGAAAGTAAAGAGAAAAAGAAAGCCCCACTGCTGCTCGAATGTCATAAACCACATCTTGTCAACGTGCCAGAACTATTACCTGTGTAAAATGAAAGTAGTAATAGACATTAAATCAAAAGCGGAATCAAAAGGGCATTGGCATACAATATAACAACAGGGTATAAAGAAGAATTAATTGAAAATGAAGGACGTGTGAACACTATTACTGCCTTTGATAGCAGTGTCTGTGTTTGACTGAATATTGTTAAATTCCCACTTCACATGTCTCTAAATCTAAAATGAATCCGATTCATTTAAACCTAATTCACCTATTTCAGACTCTAGTATGCCATTTGTGAGCTAGTAGTAGTGTCTGTGTCTGGCTGAATGTAGATAAATTCCCACTTCATATATCTCTAACTCTAAAAAGGATTCTATTCATCTAAATCTAATTCATCTATTTCAGACTCTAGTATACCACTTGTGAGCTGTAAGCCATCCGTGAGCTGTTAGCAGTGTCTGTGCCTGACTGAATCTTGATTATTTTCCACTTCATATGTTTCTAACTCTAAAAAATACTGATTCGTCTAAACCTAATTCATCTATTTTAGGCTCTAGTATACCAGTTGTGAGCTGATAGTAGTGTCTGTGTCCGACAGATTATTGATAATTTCCCACTTCGTATGTCTCTAACTCTAAAAAAGAATCAAATTCTTGTGAACCAAATCCACCTATTTCAGACTTTAGTATACCACTTGTGAGCTAATAGTAGTGTCTGTGTATGATGAATCTTAATAAATTCCCGCTTCATTTGTCTCTAAATCTAAAAAGAATCTGATTGACCTAAACCTAATTATCCCATTTCAGACTTTATTGTACTACTTGTGAGCTTATAGTAGTGTCTGTGTCTGACTGAAATTCTATAAATTCCCACTTCATATGTCTCTAAATCTAGAAAGAATCCAATTCATCTAAACCTAATTCACCTATTTCACACTCTAGTATAATACTTCTGAGCTGATAGTAATGTCTGTGTCTGACTGAATCATGATAAATTCCCACTTTATGTGTCTCTAACTCTAGAAAGAATTCGATTGATATAAATATAATTAACCCATCTAAGACTTTATTATTTCACTTGTAAGCTGACAGTATTGTCTAAGTCTGATTGAAGCTTGATAAATTCCCACTTCATATCTCTCTAAACCTAAAAAGAATCTGATTCATCTAAATAAAATTCATCTTTTTCAGACTCTAGAATACCAGCTGTGAGCTGACAACAGTTCCTATGCCTGACTGTATCTTGATAAATTCTCACTTCATATGTCTCTAACTCTAAAAAAGACTCCAATTCATCTAAACATGATTCATCTATTTCAGACTCTAGTATACCACTTGCAAGCTGATAGTAGTGTCTGTGTCTGACTGAATATTTGTAAATTCCCACTTCATATGTCTCTAAATGTAAAGAGAATCAGATTCATCTAAACCTAATTCACCTATTTCAGACTTTAGTGTACCACTTGTGACCTGATAGTAGTGTCTGTGTCTGACTGAATAAAGATATATTCCCACTTCATATGTCTCTAACTCTAAAAAGGATCCGATTCATCTAAACCTAATTAACCTATTTCAGTCTCTAGTATACCACTTGTGAGCTAATAGTAGTGTCTATGTCTGACTGAATAATTATAAATTCCTACTTCATATGTCTCTAACTCTAAAAAGAATCCGATTCTTCTAAACCTAGTTCACCTATTTCACAATCTAGTATACCACTTGTGAGCTGATAGTAGTGTGCAAGTCTGACTGAATCTTGGTAAATTCCCGCTTCATATGTCTCTAAATCTAGAAAGAATCTGATTCATCTAAACCTAATCCACCTATTTCAGACTTTAGTATATCACTTGTGAACTGATAGTGATGTTTATGTCTGACTGAATCATGATAAATTCACATTTTATATGTCTCTAACTCTAAATAGAATTCGACTGATTTAAGTCTAATTCACCTATCTCGGACTGTATTATTTCTATTGTGAGCTGACAGTTGTTTCTGTGCTTGATTGAATCTTGTAAATTCTCACTTCATATGTCTCTAACTCTAAAAAAAGACTCTAATTCATCTAAACATAATTCATCAACTTCAGACTCTAGTATACCACTTGTACGCTAATAGTAGTGCTTGTGTCGAACTGAATCTTGATAAATTCCCACTTAATGTGCCCCTAATTAAAAAAGGAATCCGATTCATCTAAACCTAATTCACCTTCAGACTCTAGTGTACCACTTGTAAGCTGATAGTAGTGTCTGTATCTGACTGAATCTTTATAAATTCCCATTTCATATGTTTCTAAATTTAAAGAGAATCTGATACATCTAAACCTAATTCACCTATTTTAGACTCTAGTATATCACTTGTGAGCTTATAGTAATGTCTGTGTCTTACTAAATCATGATAAATTCCCACTTCATATGTCTCTAACTCTAAAAAGAATCCGATTCATCTAAATGTTATTCGCCTATTTCAGACTCTAGTATTTCACTTGTGAGCTGATAGTAGTGTCTTTGTCTGACTGAATCACGATAAATTCTTACTTTTTATGTTTCTAATTCTAAAAGAATCCTATTCATCTAACCCTAATTAACCTATTTCAGACTCTAGTATACCACTTGTGAGCTGATGGTAGTGTCTGTGTCTGACTGAATCTTGATAAATTCCCGCTTCATATGTTATGTAACTTTAAAAAATATCCGATTCATCTACACCTAATTCACTTATGTCAAACACTAGTATATCACTTCTGAGCTGATAGTAGTGTATGTGTCTGATTAAATATTGGTAAATGCCCACTTCATGTGTCTCTAACTTTAAACAGAATCCGATTCATCTAAACCTAATTCATCTATTTTAGACTCTAGTATACAAGTTGTGAGCTGATAGTGGTGTCTGTGTCTGACATACTCTTGATAAATTCCCACTTCCTATGTCTCTAGCTCTGAAATGAATCCGACTGTGTCTGACTGAATCTTGATAAATTCCCTCTTCATATACCTCTAACTTTAAAAAGAATCCGATTCCTTTAAATGTAATTCACATATTTCAGACTCTATTATAGCAGTTGTGAGCTGATAGTCGTTTCTGTGTCTGACTTAATCTTGATAAACTCCCACTTCCTATGTCTCTAACCTTAACAAAAATCCGATTCATCTAAACCTAATTCACCTGTTTGATGCTCTAGTATATCATTTGTGAGCTGATAGTACTGTCTGTGTCTGACTGAATCCTTATAAATTCCAACTTTATATGGCTTTAACTGTAAAAAGAATCCGACTGTGTTAGACTGTTTCTTAATAAATTCCCATTTCATATGTCTCTAACTCTAAAAAGAATCCAATTCATCAAAACCTAATTCATTTATTTCAGACTCTGGTATACCATTTGTGAGCTGACAGTATAGTCTGTGTCTGACTGAATCTTGATAAATTCCAACTTCATATGTCTCTAACTCTAAAAAGAATCCAATTCATATAAATCTATTCACCTGTTACATACTTTAGTATATCACTTGTGAGCTGATAGCAGTGTATGTGTCTGACTAAATATTGATAAATTTCCACCTCATATATCTCTAACTCTAAAATGAATCCGATTCTTCCAAATTTAATTCACCAATTTCAGACTCTACTATACCACTTGTGACCTGATAGTAGTGTCTGTGTTTGAATGAATCTTGATATATTCCCACATCGTATACCTCTAACTCTAAAAAGAATCCGATTCATCAAAACTTAGTTCATATATTTCAGACTCTAGTATACCACTTGTAAGCTGATAGTAGTGGCTGTGTCTGAGTGAATCATGATGAATTCCTTGCCAAGGATATCAGATGCATTTTGGGCCATATGCATCCGTATTTCTAAAAACTAAAAGCTAAGTTCCTCAAAAAGATTTATCATTGCCAAGGATATTAGATGCAGTTTAATCATATGCATTCTTGTTTCTCAAAACTATAAGATAAAAACTTCAAACTGACCTAATATTACTCAGGATATCAAATTCAACATTTTTAATGAAACAATGTCACATACAATAGAATAAATTATTAACATAATTGAACAACTTTGGACATTTTGAATCTGTTCCATAAAATAATTCATCATATTCTTTCTGGATAGTGTAGCTATTCTCATCTCCTAGTTCGTGACCAGTAGAATAATCATTAATCCATTTTGAGTCATACAAAATTTTGGCTGTAGTGTCACATTGAGGCTCAATATGAGTTTTGACATTGGTATTATTGGGTTCATTGACTTTATTTTTGTTTATTTATTTATTTATTTATTACTCGCCAAAAAAAGGTACAAAAGACGGAGTATCACTAAAAAAGAAAAAACACACACAAAAAACAAATTACAACACATTACACATAATCAAACAAATTACAAAGACGAGAAACAAAAACTCAATTTTTCACTACAATGCGGGTACATAAGAAATTTTACTTTTTAAACTCCCAAGAACTGAAGAAACATAAGCAATATGATTGATAACTTCAATTCAACTAACCTAACCTACAGCAAAATACTTGATAACTTCAATTCATAATCAACGGACTCAATCAACTAGTGTAAATATGACAAGAGACGGTAAAAAGACTAAATATGACAAGAGATGTGCAAATAAAATTAAATGGACAGCGATTTACTTCCTTAGCAAACCATACCAAGGGTGAGAAGAGACTTTCTCGTTGTACCGTTTAATTTTTTCAATTATAGCTGCCGTTGGGTCCGCAATTTTAAATTTTTAACAAGGCGGGAGCCGCAACAAGAACTTCGCATACTTAAAAAACGTGGATTTGAGCTTTCTTTTCTCTGGCTCGGGAAAAATTCTCCAAAACGGGCTTAGATACAGAAAATGGGGAAGGGATACTGCGTTATAAAGTCGAGCCAGATTTAAACGGTTGAAACGGATTTTAGATGAGACTACTCTACTGTAAGCAAAAGCCAGGTGTTTACGGAGATGATCAATAAAAAGGGAACCGGTAGTTCTTAGATCCTTTCCAATTGGTAAACCAAGGTAAATAATTTTCGAGACAGGGGCTACAGACAGTTCTCCCAGCCTCAGAGACGAGACCTCTTCTTGGCGCCAGTTGAACAGAAGAATATCCGACTTCTGTGGGTTAAATTCAAGACCAATGTGATTGTAATTTAATTGTAGTGTGGAGAAGGTGGTCTCTGTACCTGTGACTGTGGTTCAATAATACAATTATTAAACGCACAAGGAGATGTGACTGATCCTTGTCGAGCACCCTTTTTTACTGGGAATACATGATTTCCTCGGTAGGACAGCATCACGTCTGGTGTATATTCAGTGAGGGCTCGACCATGGCCAGGAAGTAGGTTTTCAGCCTGTAGGTGGTCGTACATATCTTTAATGAGTAGTAGGATGTCCTTCTGTACACCTCTCTTTCCCATATCCAGAATGAGTTGGTCATGGAGAAGTGAGTCGTAGGCACGGCAGACGTCACTTAGACCTATAACAATGAACTCTTTTGATTCATCAGCGTCAATCAAGACTGAAGCCAAAGCAGAAATGGCGTGGTCGCAACCAAGACCCCTCTGGAACCCAAACTGGGAAGGGGGAGTCCAGCATATTTCCTGGATTTCATCAATGACCAAAAGTTCGAAGATTTTGCAAAGCGTTGTTGCTACTGTGATCGGTCTGAACGAAGCACATTCCGAAGTACTTTTTCCTTTCTTCAGGACTGGCGACCCAGTACTGAAAGCCGATGGTACAAGTCCAGTAGTGAAGATCACGTGAAAGAGAAGAGTTAGGTGCCCCATGAAAGTTGGGCTGTAATGGCTAAGGTGAAGGGCGGATACACGGTCAATGCCAGCCGACTTCTTCTTTCTCAACCGTCGGACCGCGGACGCAAACTGTGATTGGGTAACTATGAAATCTGTATCTGGAATTGATGAGAGGAGGGATGAAAGCTTTTCTTGAACAAAAATGTTAAGATCCTGTTTTGGGGCTGGAAACTCATCAAAGTAATAGTTTATCCATGTTAAAGATGGGATTTCTGACTCGGGACCCGCCGACTCCTTCTTATCAAACATTTTTCATAACAGATTAGGATTTTTAATTACTTTTTCAGAAAGCTCAGATTTCAACTGCACACGGTGACGAGCAAGTTCCTTCCCAAACCTACGCTTAGATGCAACTCTAATCTCTTTAACTACTCCTGAGTGTGGTCTACCACCTTCTTTACATATCCCGTACCAGAAGGTAGCTCGGTCGCATGCTAATTATAACAAAGGGTTAGAAAACCATCCCTTTTCTTGAGTTTTTTTTTGTCTGGCACGAGACTTGGGTACTCCCTGAGATTCGGCAAACAGAAGAGCATGGGTCACTTCGGCGTAATAAATATTAAGACGTAGCCGCGCATCTCTTTCATCACAATGAGAGAATTTCATAAGTAGGTCAAACGGTATGCGAATTTTTGACAGAACAAGATCAACAGAATCTTGAAACTTTTCTTTATCAATTTTACGCCAAACTGGAACCTCATGCCACCTCTGAGTGAATATCGACGAATTATTCACAGCGGAAAACGAGGTAGGCCTACTGATAATACACTGAACTGGGAAATGATCCGAAGTGAAACTATTCAGAAGGACAAGAACCTCACGTACTGGCAAAGAACTAGAGCTAACAATATGGTCTAGATTGGACGTAGAACCAGATTGGTGGATATACGAAAAGTTCTGGTTCATCCGGTGAATAGTAAAACGGTTCTCAAGTATCCTTATTAGAATGCAACAACGACTATTTTGAGCACTAATATCAACTTCTAAATTACAGTTAAAGTCACCCACTATTATGCACTCAAGCGACTCGCGTTCGGTGTTTTTAAGGCAGCGGGCTAGTTTGGCAGCACTTATAGCAAAAGCACTATCAGATTTGTCGTCACGGTAATCAGTTGGAAGGTACACATTTATAACTAGCAGGTTATCTAGTCTAATGGCAAGAAAATTGTCACTGTTCTCGTATACTTCACACGCGAGACGATTGCTGACCAACGTGGCAACACCGCCAGACGGACGGCCCCGCAGAGATGAACGTTTTGCAGGCACAGAGAACACAGAGTAGGACGGCCAGAAATTTAGTAGGTTTATGCCAGCTTCTGTGATGAAATGTTCTTGCAGGCATATCACATTATATTTATTCACAAACTAGTCAACCACAAGAGACCGCTCGGAAAAATTTCCGTTTATATTCCAAGAAATTAGTGAAATGTTAGAGATTTCGTTATTCATCATGTTAATGAGTTGTCTTTTGCTGGTTTTTCGGACACTTTACGCTATAGCAGGTATGACCCACTTTCTTGCAGGAAACGTAAAACATAGCACGAGTACACTTTTCTGCATCGTTCTTTTTAGAGACGTGGTCAGACGCGCCACATCTGCAGCAGACAGGGCTATTGGAGCACTCGGGAGCTAGGTGACCTTGGTTGTGGCATGAGCAGCAACGACGGGGTAAGAAAAGGAATTCTTCAGTGGGCAGTTTTTCGTAATAGATCTTCACAGAGTCCTTAAGAAATTTATCCAAATCCGATCGACAGCTGAAAAATACTTTGAACGTACGGGAGCTGCCAAGCTATTCAGATTTCGTAGCTCTGGGGATCAGCGCAGTTTGCTCATCCACCGATACGTCAGAGGGGACTCGTTTCACTACACCATTATAGTTAGGGTTCTTTATGGCAGCAGAGATCTGCGGCTGGTTGGTCTTGAGTGACTCAACAATGGTTTCAGCTGTGTTTTTCGAGCGAACCACTAGTTTCCATTCCGACCTGACTCTCCGTAATTCAGATATGTCACTAGTATCCGCACATACCGAATCTATGAATCTCTTCCTAGCACTCGGGGTATCAAGCGACTCGGGCAGATTTTTCAGTACGATTGCATAGGAGGGCTTATCAGGCTGGTTTGAAGCGCTTGGCCATTCGATGGGTTTGTTGGCATTAATAGCAAAATGGTTCTTAATAACTTGAGACAATTCATTCACCTTAAAAGCAACGGTTGCTGCAGTAGCTTCACTAGTAGTTGGGACTGAGCAGGGAGAATCAATAACAAAGGTCGGAAATTTGGTCTTCTTGGCGTGAGCTTGGTGAATCCATCTGCAAATTTCCGTAAAATTCTCTTCATCTTTCGCGTGAATTTTACAGCGTGTTGTAAACTGCATTAGTTTATGGAGCGATTCTTTGGCTTTTAGAATTTCTTCTGGTGTGAAAAATCCGACGCCTGTATCAATTTTTCCCTCCAGTTTTTTTCCTCTTTCCATACTACGGCTCACGAAATTCAACACAGCATTCAAGAATAATTTGTCCGTCATTTCCGTCGACATCCCGAAAACAACGTGGTACTGTCGACACACCTTAAGAAAAGGTTGAATATTGCTTATAAGATTTGCGTAATAAAATCTTCGATTGGCAACTTCCAATCGGCAATACTGAACTAAAATAATTAATCCCAGGGGAAATCACAGCGGTCAAAATAACCAAGCCATAGATAAGCCGATTATAAAAGTCTTCAAATAAGTCTCCACTGGGACATTACTCACAATGTAAAATATTAGTATTATTTCGTTGTTATATTGTATACCATTGCCCTTTTTATTCTACTTTTGATTTCACTGTCTATTACTACATTATTTTTACACAGGCACTAGTTCTGGCTCATAGACAACATATAGTTTTTGGTATTAGTGCAACAGTAGGCTTTTCTTTTTCTTTTTGCTTTCATTTGAATGTTAATAATAGAACGGTTGTTAAAGGATCTACCTACAGGGAACGTGAAATCACCAATAAGTAGAAAGAAGTTGTCTCTCATTGTTAACGATAATTTTTTTGTCTGCATTCTCTTTGAGCACTATCATCCCTGGAAATGATACTCATATATCCACCATCAACAATGTTGAATCGTTTCGGTACTACAAAGAAATTCAATCTCTCACTGTCATGACAATAGACGCATATATTTCCATTGAGATTCCCAATTAGTTCTTGTTTCTTAGTTAAATATTTGTCTTCATCAGTATTCACCACAACGATGACTTTTTCATGTGCACACACTTTCTTCGAATATTTCATCTTTACTTTTTCTAATTTATGATTCAAGGGTTCATCCTTCCAATGCAGAAAAAATACTAATCAAAACATACAATAAAATAGGGAGTGTCGATGACCAGCCATAGAGTACCACGGGGAATGCTGCATAAAAATAAATAAATAAAAATAGATAAAAAAAAATGTTCACCAGTCCAAAAAAATATAACATTTCTCTTATAGGGCTCTCGTATAATTACTTAAAATGTATATGACTTTATTAATTTTGACTTTATGCATGCCCATGTACTAAGCAATAATTTTCAAAAGGCTTGATTTTTTTATATACAGTCACCAATTAAAAGACTAGGAATTTACCAAGTATGGGATTATTCTAAGCAAAAGTGTTTTTTATTCATTTTTGATAGTAAGTCATGAATTAGTAAGACACGGGATTTATCAACTACCATAGTTTATTATAGTCAAAAGTGCTTTTATTAGTTTGTTCCAAGGTAAAGGGGATTTTATTAATTTTTTTTATACCCAGTCATGAATTAAAAGACACGGAGTTTACCTACTAACTGAGTTTTTTCCATTCAAAGGTATACAGATAGTGTCTTTTGATTTAGCTCTTTTCTTTTCTTCCCGAAAGCCTAGTACTTTTGTCTCTAACCTGAAACTCAATATGCACCAGATAGAATCTATAATTCTTTTTGACCTGGGCTAATCGAGAGCTCCATACCCAAGGATACAAAGAGGCATATCTAGGAATTAAATTTTAAAAATGATCATTTAACAAGTCATGACTAAGTGCAAAAGTGTTTTCATTGATTTTTGATAGTAATTCATCAATTAATAAGACTCAGAATGTATTAACTATCACAGTTTATTGTAGTCAAAAGTTCATTTATTAGATTTTTGATGCTTAGTCAGCAATTAAGACATTCGGAATTTACCTACTAGCCGAGTTTGTGTCATACAAAATTGCTTTTCTATTAATTTCTGATGCTAAGTCAGCAGCTAAGACTTTCGCTATTTACCTACTACCTGAGTGTGTCCCAATGCAAAGGTGATTTTATTAGTTTTTGATGGCCAGTCATCAATTAAAAGACAAGAAATTTACTTACTAATCGAGTTTGTTCCATGAAAATGTGACACTTATACAGATAGTGTCTTTTGGTTTAGCTCTATTCTTTTCCTCCCGAAAGCATAGTACTTGCGTCACTAACCCCAAGCTCAATATGCACTTGATATAATATGTAACTCCTTTTGAAATGGGGCTAATCGATAGCTCCATACCCTAGGATACAAAAAGAAATATCTCAAAATCAGATTTAAAAAATACCATTTAATAAATCATGACTAAATCAAAAGCATCCATTTAGGAGAACAATGTCTTATTCCCTACCTTAAACCTTAAATTAAAGTTCATGATTCTAATCTGACGTTTGATGGGGGGTGTTTAGGTAAGAGTGACAGCTTTGCGAACAGTTCATAGCAGGTATCTCAAGAGTGAACTTTGAAAGTGTAAATATAAATATATTTAAATAAAAAAATTAATTTCCTTAATAGGACATTGGATATGGGTTGAGTATATAAGTATTAATCCGTATTTTATAAGTCAGATTTGAATTTTCTAGTTTAGAAATACGTATAAGCAATTTTATGGCCTTTTATATGATAAATATCACTACGACAATTTTTTTATTTTATATATTTGCATCTCCCTTATTTTAAAATATCAATTTGACATTGTTAAGTAACAAAGTTACAAAATCGAGTGTTTGACTCACTTGACCATCAAATTTCAAATGATGGGATCAGATAATATTTTGCAATCGCTTTCATGCTTAAATACGTGTTTTGATCAAAAATATGTCATTGAAGGCCTGGTCTAAAATTTTGATTCTCAAGATCTCTGTGCTATAACTAGTACAAAAGGCTCGATTTCATGACTCTAGTGATGCGTTTAAAATCTACCTATCTGAAAAATTTTACTACCTTTAAAATTTTCATATCTGACCATTTAAAGTATTGAAAATACAGCATTATATTGGGTCCGATTGCTACGGTTGGTTGCAACGCCTTAATGGCTATAGTATATTGTAAGTAGGTCATTGAATGATTGCTGTGCGTTTAAAATCAAGGGGCACGTTTAAAATCTTCCTATGTGTCTTGAAGAAATCCTTGCTATGTGTGTTATGGTAATCCTTCCTATATGTGTTGCAGAAATCCTTGCTATGTGTGTTGTTAAAGCCATGGACTACATACTACTAATACTATCAGGTAAGCTTAAAGGAATTTAAGGGTGATGTAGACCTAATTTGATTATCGGTATTTTTGTAGGGGCAGCAACACTTTGGTTATGTTTTGATATTTTGCTCTTTCCCTTGTGCCCCAATTTAAGTTTCTTGCGAACAAGTGGTATAGTTATTACCGCTAATACAATTGATCAACAGAAACTTTTAAAACATTTTAAAATAAATAAAATAATGCCAAAGTCGTTTCGATTCAAAAATCAACAAAATAAGCGTAATGAAGAATAAACTACATACTTTAATCAATGCACTGAAGAAGAAACGTTTTCATAGGTTCAACTTTGTAAAAAAAATTACAGTTAATACAGACTAGATTAAAAATATATTTAGTAACTATCAATTCAGTAAAATTATGTTGATTTTCAATAATGATTTTGATCATGACGTATGCTTATCTACGAAAAAACTGTATCTAAAACTTCAGAATTTAAGAAAGAACAAAGGAAAGAAAAAGGTTTACATAATAAATTAAAAATCTCCATGGCTCAAATGTGATTAATTTGAGTAAAAAGTCGCAACATTTGGATTAAGCCAATTGAAGCCTTCTACAATGCCAATTGAAGAAATTAATTTAAAGATTGAGATAGGGGTTTGTAAGTTTTTAAACGATATTAGTAATTTAAAAGCTTTGAAATTCAGGATGGCAAACAATTTAAAAAATTGATATTTAAAAAAATTGATATTTAAAAAAAATTACATTTAAAAATCATATATACTAAAATTTAAAAGATGTTAAAAAATATGATACTTTATTGATACAAAAAGCAGATAAAATCAATACAACTGTATCTTTTAAAAAAGATGTTTAGAATAGAAAAAAGAAACAATTCTCAATGAAAATTCAACTTCAAACTATTAACAGCCCCAGCTGAAACATATGAAGCAAAAATAAGAAAAGATTTAGTAGATCTTAATAGCGATGGAAGTATTGCACCGTAGGTGTATTGTAAAAATCCTTCCAAAAGGGTTGGCTTGCCCAAGAACCTATACATTTCCAAAAATGACTGTAAAATATGCACTTTCTGAGACTTATTGTATTCAGTATCTAATCACCAACGGAAAATATCGGGATGGCAAGATCACCTAAACCAACACTTTCTGTTTAAAATAATCTTCTATTAGAAGTTTAGAATTATGAATCACAACACTTGTTTGTTCTTTATGCCATATTAAACTATTAAAATGTAGTAAATTCATTTTCCCGTTTTTATTGAAAGGAGAGTAATTATTTCTTTAGTTAACAGGAAACCAAAAGTAACGTCTCTGAAAGATTTTAGCACTGAATTAATCTTCATTAAAGATATCTTAGATGAAAATGTTAGCAAAATGAATGAATCTGTAGAGGTTTTGCGAGTTTGGGGTGCAAGGACAGGTTTGAAATTTAATGTTAAGAAGACTAAGTCCCTAAGACTAAGAACACGTGAAGTTAAAATGGTGATGTTGGTAACAAAAAGATGGATCAAATGGACAGCTTCATATTCTTAGGTAGTATTATTAGTAAAGACGGTTTTGCAGTGAAGGTGTTAGAAGTAGAATATCCAAGACCCAGGATGTTTTTTCACAGTTGAAAAAAGCTTGGAAGAAAATGAAGGTAAATATGTGAACCAAGATTAAAATTTTGAAGCTACAGTGATGACAGGGGTTAGGTGTAGTTCTGAAGCATGGGCACTCCTTAAAAACGGAGGAAGATTTTCTAGATGTTTTCCAGAGAAATTACAGATTATTTTGGGTACGCGACCGACTGACCGTATCTCAAACAGTAAACTGTATGAACAATGTGGTTCAATCTCACTTTCTGGGGCTATAAAGAAATAAATATTGAGATGGCTATGCCACGATCTGTGGATGAAGGATGATAGATTGTCAAAGATTGTGTTTGTTGGCTAGTCGTCTAGGGCCAAGTGAAAATCAGGTCACCTCCGAACGGGGTGGGAGGCTGTCAAAGAGAAAATTTTTTGGGAAACAGAAACTTCCCTGGAGGGTATAAAGATGAAGGCTTTGAATAGGCTGGGACGGAGGAGGAGCACGTAGCTATATTGGTCTTAAGTGGTTTGGTGCTGCAGTTAGTTGTTAGTAGTAATAATATAGTAGTAGCAGTAGTAAAAATAGGAGTATATCCCGAAAAGATGATCTCTCAAACTATACAAAAAAGAAAAAAATAATAATGTGAACAAAGAGTAAAAGAAGAAGATGTTACAGACCTAAAAATCAATTTCAAAGCCTTACCAGTTGTTTCTAATATAATGCACAAATTGAAGAATGAGTTAAAAAACTTAGTGTAAAAATTACTTAATAATCACAGCTAACTACAAGATCTTTATTGAATACTAAAATCCTGTTTTTGTGGAAAATTTCACTTAATTTTCCCATGTTCTATATTTTTATTCTGCTAAAATTGTAAATGAAAATATATCTTGACCTAAAAAACTATTGAAATGGGAAGGGTTTAACCTCTGCAGTTTTTTTTAGAAAATGTAGACATTGTGCCAAATTGATGTTTATGACGTTACATTTTGAAAACTGTGTATTTTTATTGCTGATCAAAAAGTTTGAGTTCCGCTTGTTCTCGTGCAAGAGCCAATAATCTTTGAGATGAATTGAAGTTTATTGTCAATGTCAGAGAGGGCTTTCTACTGTTGTTCTCCCAAGATTTCGATGTATCATCGAGTCACAGTTTTCATTTTGCGGGAAAATCTGCGTTCAAGCTTTTAGAAAACAGGCATTAGTTTCAATTTGAAGTTAGCCAAATATATAAATGTCGTTAAGATAAAGGACAGATCTGCCACCCCATTACCAAAATACTTTGTTAGAGCATTAAACAAGAAAATTTTAGATACCCAAAAATTGTATTGTCCCATGGGTCCAGAAGCATCTCCATTTATTTTTAAGACATGGTTATAATTTATGTTTGTTATTTTGATCGTAGATTAACCATTACTGTTGAAATTGTACATAAATCGGAACTTCTTCCTACTACTCTCTTTGTCGTGGTATTAGAAAAATGGCCGATGGCGAGAAAATGAATTTTTTCTACCTAAGACAGCTACAATTTTCTTTTTACAGCTGACATTATTTTACGTACAAAACTGATTCAGGAGGTAAACCATTGTAAGATTTTGAGGGCAGACAACTTCAGGTTTGGGAAAACAAACCGGAAGACTCTTTTTTACGAGAAAATGAATTTTTAACCTAAGAGACATTCTCTTTTCACAACCTATCAATAATCCTTGAAGGTTTGAAAGAAAAATAGGATATAAGTTGCCTTATAAAACTTATTCAGCAGTTAAACCATTTTAAGATTTCGAGGTCAGAAAACCTCGGGTTTGAGAAGACAAACCGGAAGACTTTTTGTTAAAATAAACCAAGCTCTGACTATATCCAAAAACAATATATTTCCTGATATGATTTGGAAACAAGCTTGGAGGATCCAGCGGGACTTGGCACATAGTAGGATCTTTGAAGTAGTAGAAGAAAGTACACAATCCCCAAGGACACTTTTGGAGGAAATATATAATATTCAGATTAGCAGATTTTAAAGAGGGTAAAAGCTGAATTTAATCAATAGATTTTTTTTAAGTTTACTCATTCACTGGAAAATTATTAGCAATATCAAAAGTTAGAATGCTCATTTTAATATCTAAATAGACGCTATAAACTGATTATTTCAAATGATACAATAGAATATCTAAATATACTGGCTAGCAGGATCTGCCAAATAACTACCAAATTTAGACCAGCGTGGGCCAGATAAGTATAATCTTGAACAAACCAGACTTGTCGATGGCAGTTGTAGATAATTAAGATGACATAGCTGTCAAATTAGAATGAAGCATAAGAATATTATGCTAATATATACAATTTTCTTCATTTAACTAACTAGATTGACACTTCTTAGCTTAATATTCAATTTTTAAAACAACACATAATCAAATTCAACAACTATAATCAAATTATAAATTGTATTCATAAAATATATTGTGCTGTAAGTGGTAATATATTAAATCGTTTAAGAAACTTAGATCTAAATCCTGACAAATAAGGTAGCACCATATAAAAATACATATACTGAAAATGATATTCATAGCCATCAGTTTAGCAAATCAAACTTGTCAATCACAGTTTGTAGATATTTTGAGATGACATACCAGTCACACTAGAGTGATTTAGATATAATCCGAAGACATATTGTCTTCCCAAAACATTTGTTAATATATGCAATCTAATTCATTTAAATAACTAAATTGACAGGTTTTCAGATTACAAATCCATGATGTAACATTAACACAATAGAACTGGTTATTTTTCTTGGTGAACAAATACATATTCCAATTCAGCAATATATATTACAGTCAATAAAAGGAACAAAATAACAGTATTCAATTAAACTCTGTCCATTTAAGATACACAAAATGCAAATATGTGAACATTGCGGTAATTCAAACGCAACTAACTGCGGGTTAAATAAAAGAGTAGTACTATTTAAAAACCCAGTGTCAAAACACTTCAAATGAAGATATTTATTTCTCAAATAGATTTACAAGAATTATTGTAGAAGCTAATGAACTGAATTCAAAACAGCATGTCTAAAACAAGGCAAATTAAAGAAAAAGGAGGGGAAAACGAATGTTCATGGAGGGGAAAATCCATTCAAATCTAAAATAATACTAAAGATAAGCCAAACATGAGCAAAGTAAGGGGCAAAGCATTTTCTTAGAATTCTAGATTACATTAACATATCAAACTTCATACTGGAGAAAACACCATGACCGTGAATAATTAAAAGTAGTAATTATACTGACACTTTAACCAGAAAATACATTTTAAAGTTGATTCTGAGAAATTGCCCATACATTTTTGTACTATAGCGTTACAATAGTTTTGATGTTTACCTATTTTTTCCTAAATTATTAAATATAGCTGGCTTAACTACAAATTTACATTTCAAAAATCGAGTTCAAGGGAAACATACGACAGAAGAACTTGAACAGAAACTTGAATACTTAAATAGACCCGGAATAGTAAACTAAACATCCCAAATTCATAAGATTCGGACAACATAAATCTGCGAAAGGCAAAAAACTTAACTCAGAAAAGCAAAAATAAGCAAATTAAACATCCCAAATCCTTAAGTTTCAGACGAGTCAAAACACGAAATACCAAAGTAAAAAGCCTAAATTATAAGTTTTAGACAAGACCCATATACAAAAGGCTATGAAGCGTGGCTCATAAAAAACTAAACCTTTAGACATCATATGTTTCAGACAAGACATACCTATGAAAGGCTAGGATATCTACCTCAGAAAAGCCCAAATTGAAAAACTAAGCATCCCAAATTCATAAGTTTCTAACAAATTAAACCACGAAAAACCAAACTAAACACCCTAAGTTAGAAGCTTCAGACAACACCAAACTGCGAAAGGCTGAGAAACATAGCTCTGAAGACCCAAAAATCAACAGAAAACATCCCAAACCATAAAATTTAGAAAGGCTCTAAATAACAAAATAAAAATCCCAAGTCGTGAGTTTAAGACAAGTCAAACCACAAAATACTGAACCAAGCACCCCAAATTATAAGTTTCAGACCACACCTTCCCATGAAAGGCTAGAAAATGTAACCTAGAAAATCCCGAATAGCAAACTAATCAAATCTGAATTTTTAAATCAACTCCCTTCAAAATAGATTTGGAAATACCAACAAGACTAACACAAGCAAAAGTCAAACCACGAAACATCATATCTAAACATGCCGAATCGTAACTTATCCAACAAGTCTCTACGACGGAGAGAATTCAAACCACGAAGCCTCACGTCTAAACGGGCCAAATTCTTAACTTTTCAATCAAATTTCTTCGAAACAGACGAGGACGCACAAACAAAGAAAACACATACATACAAAGACACACAAACAAATAGACACATGCTGAAAAGTTATAGCCAAAAACATAGTAGCTAAATATGTCAAATCCTAACTTCTCAAACAAGTCATTAAGAAATAGACAAAGAAACACCCACAAATCTAACACAGATAAGTCAAACAACGAATAATTACAACTAAACCTAGCTTTTACAAATCCTAGCTTCTACAAACAAGTCCCTTTTATGTACCAGAAAACACCAACAACGCTAACACAGACAATTCAAACCACGAATCATTACGTCCAAACATACCGGATCCTAAATTTTCATACAAGTCCCCTCAACATAGACAAAGAGCTTGAAAAGTCAGAAGCCAACGAACAGAATTTTGTAAATTAAGAATAACACGAAACGAATTATAAAAATTCAGACGTGAATATAATTTTCAAAAAGTAATAAAAACATAAACAGAAACTAATATAATTTTAAAATAGTCAAAAACACTCAAATAGACCGTAAAAAGATCGTAAAAAACGCGTACAGAATTTTTAAAAGTCAAAAACACATAAATAGTGCTTTCAAAAAGTCAGAAAAACAACTTGAACATAATAAAGTTAGGGTACAATTTTCAAGAAGCCAGAAATATGTGAACCATGACTTGAAAAGGTCGAAAACACACGAAAAAAATTTTCAAAAATGTCAGAAATGCACGAACATTATTTTCAAGAAGTCAGCAGAAACATACGAGAATAAGTTTTAAAATTCTGAAACACACCAACATACGAGAAGAAATTCCTCAAAAAGACAGAAACAGGCGAAAAGTTTCAATAAAGTCAGAAACGCGTGAATATATACATACAGATTTTTCAAAAAGTCAAAAACACACCAGCAAAGCCAGAAAACCGTTACCAGAATTTTCAAATGATAAAAATATCATGAACAGAATTTTTAAAAGTCAGAAAAATGCAAAAATAATTTTCAAAAAGACTAAAACAGGTGAACAAGCACAAATATAATTTTTAAAATTTTAGAAATATGCAAACATAATTTTCAAAAATTTCAGAAGTGGGTGACCATACACGAATAGATTTTTCAAAAAGCCAAAAACATGTGAACAGAATCTTCGAAAGAATAGAAACAAACCACAAAAATTCCAAAACGTCCCAAACAGGAAAATAATATTCCAAAAGTCTGAAACACGTGACTAATTTTTTAAGAAGTTAGAAATACACAAACAGATTTTTCATAAAGTCAGAAAGACGTGAACATACAAGAATTAATTTTTCAAATATCCAGAAAAATGCGATCAGAATTTTTTAATAGCCAAAAATATGTGAACATAGACGAATATATTTTTCATAAAGTCAGGAACATGTTGACAGAATTTTCAATAAGTCAAAAACCAGTGAAAAAACAAATAGATTTTTCAAAAAGTCAGAAATATGTTAACAAAATTTTCCAAAAGTTAGAAGCATATGAATAGAAGCTTGAAAGCATCAAAAACATGCGAAAATAATTTTCAAAATTCGTGTGTGAGAAACACACAAATAGAGTCAGAACAAAACCACTAGGTTTTTTAAAAAGAGAGAAATACACAAACAAATTTTTCAAAAAGTAAGAAACACGTAAACATACAAGAATTGATTTTTCAAAAATTCAGGAACATGCAAAAAGAATTTTTAAATAGTAAGAATCATGCGAACCTACACGAATAGATGTTTCAAAAAGTCAGAAACATGCCAAAAGAAACTTGAAAACGTGAAAAACACACGAAAAGAATTTCAAGAAAAGAAACACACAAACCAAGTTTTAAAAAAGTCAGAAAAACTCCTGAGCGTAATCAGACAAATATTATAAAATTCATTAACCTAGCTTAGATTAACCTGAGTTAGCTGTCCACTATTTTAACCTAGGCTATATATCCCCAAGTTATCTTTTGAAACACAAGAGCAGAGCTCTCATAAAGTCAGACTAACGTGCGCACATATTCAAACGATTGATTTTAAGTATCATTAACCAATGTTAGATTAACACCAGTGAGCCGTTAGCTATTTTAACATAAGTTACATACCCCAACTTTGCTTTTTAGCCATTTTAATTTAGGTTAATTAGGTTGAGTAACATAGGTTGAAAGAGTGAACGACTAACTTAGGCTAATCTAATTTGTAAAAGCTGGGACAGACAAGGAATTTTCTTAGAAAATCTAGCATTTGCCGTGTTTAGTTGTGAGGATTCTTGTTTTGACTTGTCTTTGTTAGCTTTCTTGGGTTTTCTATGTCCGTTTCGTAGGGAATTCTTGGAAGAGCTAGGATTTGACGTTTTTAAGTTATAATGTTCCGTGATTTGACTTGTCTCTTATGTGTGTGTATGCTCGTGCGTGTGTGTGTTCGCTTCGTCATGTTTCCCTGTCTATTTCAAAGGAAGTTGATGGAAAAGTTAGGAATTTAGCACGTTTAGAAATAGTGTTTTGCGATTTAACTCCACATTTCGTAGGAGAGTGTTTGAAAAGGTAGCATTTGTTGTGCTCAGATAATACGTTTTGAGCTTTGACTTCCGTTGTTGTTAGTCAAGTTTGTATTCCCCTATCTATTTTGAAGAGAGCTGATTGAAAAGTTGGAATTTATTTAGTTTGGTATTCGGGCTTTTCTGAGCAAGGTTTTTAAGTCTTTCATAGGTTATCGTTGTCTAGAACTAAAAATTTGCGATGTTTTGCCCAGTGTTTCCTGGTTCGACTTGTCTGAAATTCGTGAATTGCTGTTTATTTTGCTGTTTCGAGCCTTTCTGAGCTAGGTTTCATGGCGTTTCATAGGTATGTTGGGTAAAACTTATGTTTTAAGATGTTTAGTTTGGTGACTTTTCGTTTCCTCAGCTCTGCTTCTTAGCCTTTTACAGGTGGTTTTTCTCTAAAACATATAAGTTGCAGTGTTTAATTTGATATTTTGTGGTTCGGTTTGTCTGAGACTTCTGAATTTGAGATTTTTAGTTTACCAATTCCAGCTTTTCTGAGCTCTTTTTCATAGCCTTTCCTAGGTTTAGATCGTCTGAAACTTATGATTTTGGATATTTAGTTTGCTTTGAGTTAGATTTTTTAGCCTTTCGTTGGTGGATGTTGTCTGAAACTTATAATTGGAGGTGTTTATTTTTCTATTTCGTGGTTTGACTTTTTTAAAATTATGAATTGGAAAGTTTAGTTTGCCAATTTGGTTTTTCCTGAACTACATTCCTTGGCCTTTCGTAGGTGTGTGTTGTCCGAAACTCATTATTTTGGATGAATTTGAAATGTTTAGTTTGCCAATTTTGGCTTTTCTAAGGTAGGTTTCTTAGTTCGTAGGTCTGAATCGTCTAAAACTTGTGATTTCGACGGTTTAGTTTGCTATGAGCTAGGTTACTTAGCCTTTCTAGGTGGATGTTGTCTGAAATATAAAATTGGCGGTGTTTATTTTTCATTTTCGTGGTTTGACTTGTTTGAAAATTATGAATTTGGGATATTTAGTTTGCCAATTTAGGTTTTTCTGAGCTAAGTTTCTAAGCCTTTGGTAGGTGTATGTTGTCTGAAATTTATGGTTTTGGATATTTAGTTTGCTTTGAGTTAGGTTTCTTAGCCTTTTGTAAGTGGATGTTGTCTGAAACTTATAATTGTAGGTGTTTATTTTTCTATTTCGTGATTTGACTTATTTGAAAATTATGAATTTGTGATATTTAATTTGCCAATTTGTTTTTTTCTGAGCTAAGTTTTTTAGCCTTCCGTAGGTGTGTGTTGTCTAAAACTTATTGATTTTAGATGTCTAGTTTGCTTTGAGTTAGGTTTCCAAGCCTTTCGTAAGTGAGTGTTGTCTGAATCTTATAACTTAGGATGTTTGGTTTGTCATTTCGTTGTTTGATTTGTCTGAAACTGATGAATCTAAGATATTTAGTTTGTAATTTCAGGTCTTTCTGAGTTTTTAAAGTTTCTGCTCGAAGTTTTCTGTCGTATATTTCACTTCAAATAGTTTTTCAAGTTGTAAATGAGCAGTTAAGCTTAACTATATTAAAGAACTGAGAAAAAATTGGTAAACACAAATATATTGTAACATTATACTTCAAAAAAGATATGTTCACTATTGCAGAATGAACTTTAAAAATTCATTTTCTTGGTAAAGTGTCGGTCTTTACTTGGTATGAAGTTTCATATTCTTATGTAATGTAGACTTATGAGAAAATGCCTTGTCTCATATTTTGCTGGTGTTAGTATGGCTTTTATCCAGTATGAAGTCTCAAACGGATGTATAATTTATAATTTTGAGAAATTGGTCTCGGATATATTTTGTAAATGTATGGCTTTTTCTTTGGTATGAACCCTCCAATGGGTGTATAAGTAAGAAATATGAGAAAATCCTTTCGTATGAATGTTGCAAGTGTAAGACGTATGTCCTGTTTGAACTCTTATATGGTTGGATAATGTGGATTTCTCAGAAAACACTCTAGTACACATAGTATGAACTCTCATATGTCTTGTTAAATTTTAATTCCTTGAAAACCCTTTGTTGCACATATTTAATTTGAATGCATTTTCCCCTCCATGAACCATCCTTTGGGAATTTTCTCCTGTCTTTAACTAGCATTTTCTAAAATATGCCGTTTTGATGGCTAGACAATTGTTAGTTGTAAAGTCAGTGCATCGTCTTCCACATAATTGTTCTTAATCTATTTGAGAAAAAGTATCTTCATTGGTAGTTTTTTGATATTTGGTAGTATATGGTACTAATCTAACATTTGACATGTTGTCATTTGCGTTTGAATTGCCACAATATTCATACATTGGCATTATCGGCTGTGATAATTAAAAGTGCGAGATACGCCATTTGGTCGAAAATGAATTATGTATGTCCCATGAGTAAACTAAGCCCAAGAAATCGAATGGTGCAGTCGGAATTGTCTTATCTTGTACCGTTACTATTATAAAAAGAGACATAATCTTTTAAGTGACCTTTAAATATGTATCTTTTTTATCAGGTCTAGTTACAATTCCGAATGAGAGAAGAAGATTATCTTATAAAGCTATAACATTGGGATATGGTGTTTTTCTCATTTTTTGTCAAGGAAAAAAGGGCATACGCTATACAATGGAATAATTTTAAATTTAATTTACACCACCAAAAAGATCATACAAAGTTGGTTTATGATATGTTCCCTTTATCTCCATAAAAGCTACAAAAATAGCATAAATTATGTCGCACTTTTAATTATCACAGCCAAAATGGTCACAGTTAAATTTAATACTATTGTTCTTCGTGTTGTTGACTGTCCTATAAACGGTAGAAGTGGAATATGTATGTGTTCGCCAAGATAATAACCAGTTATGTTATAAATATGATAATTATCGCTTTGTGTCTGAAAAGGTGTCAGTTTAGTTAGTTAAATGAATTGGATTGCATATATTAGCATAATATGCCTTCTGATCGTATCTAAATCCCTCTAGTGTATATGATATGTTATCCCAAAGTATCTAAAAACTGTGATTGACAAGTTTGACTTTTTAAAAAAATGACTATGAATATTATCTGAGGAAAATTGGTTGTGATACGGGATTACTTTTATTTTTTAGGATTGAGATATAAGTCCTTTAAAGGATTTGATAGATTACAGCTAGGAGAAAAATAATTTTTACGAATACAATTTATGGTTTGATTATTGTTGTTTTGTTTGATTAAGTGCTGTCTCAAATAACGTAGATTAAGTTTAAAACGTGTTAATCTAGTCAGTTAAATGAGATAAATTGCTCTATTAGGACAAAATATATCATGGTTCATTCTAATTTTACAGTTATGTCATGACTAACGATTCTGATTTGCTCATGGATGTATTCTTATCTGGCTCATGGTAATCTTAAGTTTTTTTCAGAATATACTAATTTTGTGTTCTGAATTATAGTATTATTTCATTAAAAATATATAGTTTACAACTTCTTTTGCGTTGTCTTCTAAGCTTTGATATTGCTCTTTACTTTTCGGTGAATGTTTAAAAAAAATTACTTTCATTCTCTTAACAATCTGTATGTTGAAATATCCTATTGTATCATTTGAAATGTTCAGTTTATAACATCTTTTGAGATAATGTCTTTTGACACTCACTTTCCAGTGAGTGTCAAAACTAAAAATAAAAATTATGGATTAAATTTAACTTTTACCGTCTTAACCATCTCAGAAGAAAAGTGAGTCATACAATTTATAGTTTTATATACCAATTAGAAAGTTCCATTTCCGAAAGAGATATTTTGAAAATGTAATTACTTTGGGTGGGGGGATGATTTTTTTTATAGAAAACTAAGAATGTCGAAATAAAAATAAATTAGATTTTCCTCAAGGACTAGATTCGGAAACCTCCCGAATGCTTCGCTTAAACATTCTTCAGTTTTAAGTATCATTCTTTGCTTGCCTATGAAGGTTCAAGTTAAAAATAATCCATGGATAGAGTTCAAAATTCATTCCCCATTATTCCCAAGAAAGTTTCATATCAATAATTCCAACCACTCCATGAACAATAATTATTGAATTTTTATAAAACCTATAGCCCTTTTTGACCTGGAGGGATAAAAAATTTCAAGTGTTTTTTTCAGAATTTAGGTGCCTATATAGTTGAACAATCTTATCAATTTATCATACAATTAGAAATGCTCAGTTTGTAGTTCATTTTGAGATACTGAAATGTATATTTTTAATTTTGATATTGCTCTTTACTTTCCACTGCAGTTCCAAATAAAAAAAATAATCTATGGATTAAATTAAACATTCACGCCCTGAACAATCTTGGATATTAATTATTGACTGTTCATATCATCTATGAGCTTTTTTTACTTGAGGCTGAGAAATCCCCGTCTATAAAATCTAAAATGACTTTAAGAATTGAAAATAAATGGTATTTGTGTCAAAGACTTAGTTTCGTTGAAAATTCCTATTAGGTCTTTCTAATGGTAAGAAAACAAAAAGGTTTGACTTATTTGGTCTTATTGCTTCATCTGTGTTAAACATATCTGATAACAGATGTTCAATTAATCACGCCAGATGTGCCAAAAATATTATTGAAGATGGGTGAATAATCTATCACGTTAAGATTCGGCTTGAACAGCGCGGTTAAACAGGTTTTTGACCTTCAACGAGTTAAATCGACCCGTTAAACAAATATATTGCTAATATACGAGTTGGTAGCCTTGGACGTCTGCCAAAGGAGCCTGTTAGCTAATATTGGAACCAAGTAAGAGTGTATGGCCTCAAAGGGGTTCCTTGGAGAGGAGGCACTCACTTTTACTACCATAAGGATTCTACCGCCCATCTACCAACCCCTTTTTTGCTAAGTTTTTTAGTAGAAAGATAGGTATGTTGATTGAAGTTAAATGACACAATCATTTTAATACTACATTATTGGAAGCACGCAGTTGTCTAACACCACTTATCGGCCTTTCAACGCCTGCCATCCTCTCACCACCTTTTTTTAAGTAGACATTGCTCACTTAGTTTGACCCATATCTAGCAAGGATTGTCTACATGGATGAATGGAAAACGAAAATTGGGCAATTCTTTTTTTTTCTGAAAAAAATGACATATCGCACCTCATTTGGAAGGAATTAGACAAGGACTCTCAATCAGTATTATTGAAAGTACTAATTTAAACCATGACCAGAACCGGATTTACAGCTTTGGCGCTTCTAGGCCCAAGCGTTTTTGCCGCTCAGTTTTTGCGAAATTTAGGGAAATCCTCAAAAATTTGAGGAGAGTGGAAGCACTGAACTATCACAACTGATGAGCCAAAAGTAATGCAATAGAGAGAGGTGATGCCGAACTCTGAGCTGCCATTCCTGGGAGACTTCTGACACTTTATAAGTATCTGCGGAACTCCTGTGCTGTTTTAATAGATCTTTTCTGTGAATAGGCAGCGCAACGGCAGAGTTAGCCTGACACAGTGACGAATAATCATATCAGTCCAGTAGTTATTAAGGATGTTCAATCTGTATATCTTGAAAATCAATGTAGACAAGACCGTATGCATGGTGAAGTTTGAACCCCCCCCCCCCCGTAATGTTTCTGACTCGTAAAAACTTAACACAAATACATATAAACAAATTCATGAAGTTTTTTTGTGCAAAGCCTCCCAGAAACAAATTAACAAGCTCCAAACAAAATCCTGAATAAGGCCCCGGATATAGGCCAAACCCCTACCCTTTACCTCATTTTCAATTTACTAGTAAAATCTGAATATTTGGCAACCTATCTGAACAAATTTAACAGAAAGGCAACCCTGAAAAACCCTTACTCTTCCCATCTCCAACTTTATAGAAAAGAGTGGCAATATTTCACCTTGTTCAAATCGAAAGCGTGTAATGCTTTTTAATATATGTAATTTTAGGCATAAAATGACTAATCGATTCCTGCAAAATCCCTCTCTCCAGGCCCAATAATTTTTCAGCAGAAATCTAGGTATGTTGCCCCTTGTTCGAAATAGAACAATGAGGAAAGTTTAAATACGATCTTTGTATGTATAATGAGGGTCCTTGACTCCAACATCCCATGTCCCATCAACTGCTTTTCAAGACCAGGGTTTTTTTTTCACTAATTCACCATAAAGTTTAAGAAGAGAGAAGGCTATGTTGAGGACAAATGTGTCGCCACTTGTAAAAGGACAAATTTTTCTAGCTCGAATCGTGTTGGAAACAAATTAAAGGTTGAAAAACTAGCACCTTTTGTCCCTGAAAATGAACGTGCTTTGCTATTATTGCTTAAAAGCTACTCCCCATGACAGATGAGACGCCCCTATGTTTATATAAGTTTCAAATATATGAAACTTAACGCATGGACTGTTGGGTCAACGGTCTAAGATATTTATGTTTTTAGTCTCTTTGGTTGTAGGTACCAACCGGTTAAATTTCAAGTGAATCTGGGAATAGGGTTGTAGAAGGTACAGAAAAATCGATTCCACTATCCTCTAGCCAAAATTACTTGCCCTATTACTTTCAAGTGGATTCGGGCAGTCTTACATGAAAGCTCAAAAAGGGGAATATGTCTCTTAAATTCATCATTTTCATATCCTGAGGATGCACCTGCACTTCCAAATGTTTTCTTAGTATAGATAAAAATATAAATTTTTTTTCAAAAATTGTAACAAGTAACACTAAAAAGCCACCCAAAGGTTCCTTTTCGATAAATTTAATTTATATATTTGCTTACCTTATTGCAATTTAGAAAATAATATTCACACCATAAAGATGTTTCAACACCTATCCAGCCTAAGGAAGCAAGCGTCATTGCCACAAATAGAGTCAATAAGCAGCTAGTCGTTGTGACGATCATACTGAAATATAAAGAAATAGCTATAAGTTGTTCGTTACCGAAACTGTTCCTCTTCTACGTAAAAAAAATTCTTTACGAAAAAAATTGACATAAACTTAACTTCTTTGTTAATTTCTTAAGCTTTTTTTTAGCTGTATTGCTTGTTAATGTCAGTAGAATGCCTTGTATGGATTACATGAATGCTATAGGAATACATTTCTACGACTGCTATAGGAATCACAGTGCTATTCTATGGATGCTCTAAACCTTTTCAAAGAGAGTGAATATCCCCTCGCAATGTCGTATGGATTCCATGGATGCTATAGGAAAACATTTCTACGACTACTATAGGAATCACAGTGCTATCAATGGATGCTCTACACCTTTTTAAAGAGAGTGAGTATCCCCTCGCAATGTCGTATGGATTCCATGGATTCTATAGGAAAACATTTCTACGACTGCTGTAGGAATCACAGGGCTATTCTATGGATGCTCTACACCTTTTCAAAGAAAGTGAGTATCCCCTGGCAATGTCGTATGGATTCTACGGGTTTATGTTCCTCCCCATGCTATTTGAGGGCATCATGTTCCTTTCCAAGTAAAGCGATCATACACGTTTTGAAACAATGGTTGAGATAGTGTAATGCAACCAGACTGGTTTCTGTGACAACACTCAATTTTTAGGGCCAATCAGATAGAGCGGAGGCTACTCCATATACGATAACTTGATTAGTAATTGGATTCAAAGAAAAGGAGTGATTTTCATTATATTTCATATTAGTAAGAGAATTAAATTCAGAGAGAATAGTTTATTTGAGAAGATATTAGTAGAGAAAATGAGTGGAACATTTACACTATTTGAGCTTGATGGTGGAGCAGGTAGCAGCAGCAATGATACAAGAGTACCAAACGTGGCTGTGGAAATAATACGAGGATGTAGACTAAGCCTTGAATGGGACGATATGTATGATAGATACGTGATATCATTGAGCAAATTTAAAATGGAGGAGCAATTATGTTTTGCTGCGAAACTGAACATTGTGCATATAAATAGACTTCAGGCAGTATTAGATGCACTAGTGAAATATATTGATGAAAATAAATTGAATCAGTGATTATTATTGTTGTAATTATAATCAATAAAACTGTTTCTAAATCAAAGATATTTTTCTTTCTATAGTAGGTTAGCGTATATTTTTTAGAGTAGAAAAAAAAATCATGGTTAGTCTGAAGTTGGTTGTGTGAGTGTTGGGACTCTTAAAAAAGGATTGATTTGGGAAAGAGCGAATTAGACTATTGCAATAGTCATTAGACTATTGCATGAAGCTTTTACGTTGTAGTCCAAATGCATTTACACAATTTATTGACATATTAATCAATCACGACACAGCAAAATGATATTGTGGATTTGCTTTTAAACACTAGCTTGGAAATTTAGGACTTTTTTCATGAGAAAGATGATGTTCAAGGATGATTTAATCCTCTCTCTCTCTCTCTATCCCACTCAATTTGTTGATATTAGCTCAGTTTCATTTTGACAGTGAGAGTGTCAACACATGAAAAAATGTTCCATACATGTGCACTATGCATGTACACACTCGGCAGCTGTTCCTCGTGTGAGAATTGTACAATAATTGATGAGTATGATGAAAAATGCAGATTATGCAACCCGTGTAAATTGCATAGAAGATATGCTGTACAAATTAAAGGTTGTAATTCCTGTCTTGAAGGGGTGTGTGACTCTCATCTTAGAGGGCACCTATGCTCGAATTGCCACTATGATAAATTTAATCAGTGGGATAATACATATCCTGGTATGATTGGAAAGAATCCTTAGCGTGATTTTAGTTTATTGCGAAGAGATTGGTATCGTCGTGGCTTTAGATTGTTCTGGGAGGAGGAGCCAGATCAGCGATTCAACTGTTGGAACAACAAAAGAGTTTGGTTTCTACGTCATCGTTGTGATGACGATGATTACTATGATTATAAACCCACTGATTTTTATTTGACTGTGACGGAATTTGATTCGCCAATTGAGAATACTGTTTGTGACATTGCTTCAAATAAGCAAATCGAAAAATGAGAATTCTACAAAATGAATTAAAATAGTATCATTGACTATACAAAGAGATATGACAAGAGTGAAGTTACACTCTACTGTAGAAAATGTGACCCTGACATTGCAGCACATCAGGATCAGTATATCGTGAATTTAGATGATCTACCTGCATTAGTTGTTCTCGACAAATACCTATACCAAGTAGAAGATGAAATCTAAAGAGTAGAAAAGTCGTTTTTATCATGTAAATACATTATTTTTATTAATAAACAATTTCACATACATATTTAGAACATTTTATTCGTAGGGCACTAAAATCAAAATTAAACACGCTTGTAAGTATATTTTCCACTAGAAAGTCGCTCAATTGAGGGAAGTCAACGTAGATGTCGAAAAATGCTTGTAGGTATAGCCACGACATCTGAACATGAAAAAGAGTAGTGCATGAAAGCCGCATGTCTTAGTCGTTAAATCCTGTACTCTCCTTAGATTTTGAATAATAGTTTTCCCCCTGCTCTCAATAAAGTTGCTGTTGTGTGGAGTGTAGAATTTATATGATAGGCCAAGAGGATTCAATGGTCTTCGCTGGTTGAAAGATGCAAAGCCAATGGCCTGTCTTCAAAGTCGATGGGCTGCTAGTAACAATGATTAGGGTATTGTTAATACTCGGAATTTTTTCAATGATGTCCGATTGTATGGACCTGTATGGATCCATACTAAATACGCTGATTATTTGGTTTGTGTTCATGGTGCTAGGTCTAGTAGAACACTGCCATCGGGTGTGACTTCCCAATACGTTTCAAATTGACTCAATGATATTAGCGTGATACTCTCAGTCAAAGCATCAGCAAATGTACACTCTAAACGTACATTCCCTGTTCGTACTATGCTCATATTCTGGGTCTCCGACAGGTCCAAAAAAATTACGCAATGATTTTTTGAAAGCATTGAATCGGTTACTGCATGTTCAAATAGTTGGGAGTCAAGATCTAGGGATTGCATGGTCAACTCATACAGTTCTATAGGATTTTTTGTCAAATGATAGAGTGTACAGAGGAATACCATTCACTTTGCACACAAGGCTAGATAGACCAAAAAAATTAAAATCATGAAGGGATTCAGTCCAGGATCCAACGGCACTGCCACTCTTCACAAAGGCCAAAGCGAGTTTTGATGGGATATCTCCATTGATAAATGATGAATCGGTATAGCTACGAGACCCGGTGGCAATGTGACGTTGATTGGTGATCGTATGGGGGACAAGAAGTTTAATGTTGTTGCCATTGACTCTTAGCTTTTCCGCTGCCAATGCAACAGAGCTCATAACCTGTTGTTTTCGGACATGAAGAATTGCCGATTTTATAATGACATTTGCATCGGGTGCTGCGGGAAGTATTTATCTCAAAATGAAACTCGACGGGGCTATTTGCAACTTTATGTCAATCTTTACATTGGGGGGTAACCATTGGAATATATTGAATATCACATGATTTAATTTTCCCGACTAAATGATACTCCTGAGTCTCTGCACTAGTCAACTCACCGTAAGTATCAACACCTGATCGATATTTATAGCCCAATGACTGTCCTCTCAACTCCTTATATGCCTTTGCTGTCATCATCATAAATTGTATGTAGCTTGCATAGTTGGATAAATTATTGCTAGTGCTCACCAATGTTCCATTAATAAATACATTAATTTGTTTGAACAGGTTGCGTAGAATACAGTTTTCGCAGGAGAGACCATAGGCAGCAGTTGGAGTTGTAATTTCTTACTTTTTCTTCACCGCAACATTTAAATCAATAAATGTTGGTGACAAATCAATGAAATAGTCTTAATTGGAAAATATTTGAAAGTGTATATTTTCCGAGAGGGGTTGCTGGGGATGAAATTGTTCATAGTAGCCATACTTGGCACTGACATCAACATTTTCAGCATTGAACAGATTCAATGAGGAACTGATTGATGGATGTGATTCGTTGTGGGGGAAATAAGTCATCTTAAGAGAAGAAATCCTTTGATCTAACAATATTTTTCTTTTTCTTCTTATTGGTCTTCGTCGTTTTATTCCTCAAAGTCCTTGTTGATGTCCTTTGATTCCCACCTGGGTAGAGACTGATGAATGAATGACGCGCACGCATCCTTTTCAATCCCTTCCCATTTTTTTGAGATTTTAATTGCTCACCGACGGCTCTTGCTGAAGATCTAATATTTTCCTTAACACTCTCGTTGAAATTCTTACCCGACCCCCAGTCCTGTAGTGTTGAGGCAGCAAAATTTGATGCAGCAGGTACAAGATATTTTCTGGCAAGGGGTTGTGCAGAACGAAATAACCTAGCAAACAAGCTACCAAGACCATAGCCAGACATTGTAGTACGCCCCTCGTAGTAGTCCAATCCATTGCCTATTTGACGTGGACTCAGAGCACCAACATAGCAATTGATATCAGGAGTGACAAATGAAATTCTTCTTTTGTTCATTTTAGGTGGTGCTGGTGGTGTCGCCGACAATGGGTCGAAAATGACATGTAATCACTGCTAAGCCTTTTGTTATTGCTAGAGGATCACCCATTTCACTTCTTAGTGTTAACTGACATACTGAAGATGCTTTATATTATAGTGATGAACAAGTTCATGAGTTGTTTTTTGTTTAAGAACACGTAGGAGGGGGACATTTAAATTACCAACTCTCGATGTTTCCACAAAGGATGCATAAGGAAATATGCAAGAGTCCGAGGTGAAACCAGGTGGATAATCAGCAAAAATAACTTGATTCATCCCGTTAACAGTGCCAGCGTTTTTCCCATTGATCATATTCTGTTTAAAACCAAGAACATCTCTCAGATTATCATTGAGATGAATCATTTCAGTGTCAACAGGTGAGTAATGTAAATCCTATCGTGTTCCATTGAATAATTAAGATTGAATGTACCATTCCTATGATATGAAATTTTTCTATTGATTGTACGACACAAATCTGTCATACTATCATATTCAATATATTTCAATTTGACATGTGGATAGTCACTAGATTTAAGTGCTTCAACCCATTCATACTCGACAAAGAGTGACCAATCGAAAGGTATAACTTTTATATCATACACACGATCCTTTCTCAGGATGTCATAGGTATTTTTGAGAATACAATCGACAAGAGCCAATTCATACGTACCGTCAAATTTGATGGAGAGGGAGAGTTTCGTCCAAAAATCCCTTGTTTTATTCAAGTCGTTGTAGAGAGGATCGAAAACGTTGAACATAAATGTTACATAGAAATCATTGGGCATTTTCAATATCTTCAACACCGATCCAAGAATCAAAATCAGAGTTGTATCCTAGCCACCAAACAAGTAACTGTTTCTTACCCCTGTGAGTACGAGTCTTTAATATCTTTTCAATTTGATAGATTTCACTATTATTTTTAACATTTTGTAGTTAATAGTCATAAAAGCCGCCGAGAATTTCTTCATCTTTGGTATCGCGCAAACTGTAAGTTATGGGTTTAGTGTCTAGGATTTTTGTCACTTTAAAAAGTTCTGTGGACCACAAGTAATTACCCTTTTCAAAAACATTACTTGTTCTATTAATTCGAGTGGTATCACCAACATTAAATTTTTTTGACAATCATTTCATTGGAATATTGTTTAAGAAAAGAATCAATTGTATCATGATCAGAATGATGAACTTCCGTTGGGGTTGAGTTGGACAATGATCGACGAGGTCGCCTGATTATAAATCAACATGATTTTATCTAAATCATGAATAAAAGCAGATGTATTTTTCAATGTACAATATCTTGAAATTAAAAGTGGAATAGTTCTTATCAGTCTTTCGGCCAATAAAGCCTTTATAGGACTATGACTATGATAGAGCAGTGTATTATATTTCGCTAGTACTTTTGTAATATGGGGATTAACAAATTCACTACCGCGATCCGTTTGAATTTTTCTATATGAAACCTGTTTGAGAATACTTTCTATAGCCTGAGCAACTTCAACACCTCTCTTTGACCGCAATGGAATGGCCTATGAATAGAAACTAAAAACACTGATTACAAGTAGAATGTACTTGTACGGTGTATTGTGACGTCTTTGAATGTCATCTAGGGTTAAGAGATCTGCTTGCATTATATGCAATGGGAAAAAGGCTTTAGTTTTTCGATAATGATTAGCACGAAACCTATGATTTCTATTCAGAGTGTAACTTGACTCATTTTTTAGATAGTCTTGTACACTTTTAGTGCGAACACCCGTGACTTTGGAAAGAGTGGTAGGGGAGCTTAAACTTCCCACTTCACCAATATTTCATAAACACGTTTCAGATCTTCAACTATTTTTAACGTAAACACGTAGTGTAACGTCCGCTACCCTTTTGTATACTAGTAGTTGGTGGTGGTGGTGACGTTGACTTGATACGTCTTCGCTTTTGTCTAGCTATCAGTGGTGTGCTCCTCCTCCTCATTTTCAAATCAATTTTTCCACTAGGTGTGCTAGTATTCTCCAAGATTGATTTAAAATCTGCTTCTTCTTCTTCATGTTCATATTTTAATGGTGTTGATGATGGTGTATGTTCATTTAATTTCTTTAGAATTCGCCTATTACTAATAAGGCTTTTGGGGAAGATTAATGTATTTAGAAAGTTGTATAGATGAGCGTGAAATGATAAGTCATTTACGATTTGTAACTATATCATAGATTAAATCAAGTAGATTATAGCTCTTACCCTGAATTATAATCCCCTTCCCATTGCTATCAACTTGAATATGATCTTGACCACTTTCCATGAGATATGTTATGAGTCGTTTATTTTGTTCACGATATGAGTTGGGCATTAGATTTCCAATGCTTGACACAATTGAATCCAATTCTTCCTTCTTTAATTGTGTTCCAGCAGCAGTAGCGATAGCAGAAGAATCCTGAGGAGATGGTTTTTTTGTGATCAATACCACTGGCCTTCGCACGATAGGGCTTATGTTTGTTCACTCGGCGAAGTGCATCTTGAAGTAAAAGCAGTTTTTTATCATCCTCAATATTCTCGTTGTCAATGAGTTTACTCAGATTGTCCTCAAAGTGTTCCACGGGTGAGAGAGCAAGTTCTATTGGAGTAAATTTATAGGGTTTAGCCATCTAGAGGAAACTGTTTACAAGTCCTGCAGTTATCGGTAGTAAAATTGTGAAAAAGTTACCGACCGCCTGAAGAAGACGTTTCCTGATAAAATTCTTTCCTTTCCTTTTAGGGGCCAATGTACGTACAATGGAACGATGTTGCTTTGCCTGTTGCTTAACTACTTCTGGCAGTTGAACATTGCCCTCAGTCAAATTTAAACAAATTTTGGATATTAGATTAATGAAATCATTGTCAGTACCATGTTTGAGTATGGCTTTCCTAAGTGAAGGTTTTGAAGTCCTTAGAACGGAAAATAAATGTCTATTTTCATGTAGTTTCTTCAGTGTCATGATGGCAACTAATAGGTCTTTTTACTGTTCACAGGGAGATATACTGTAATTTCATTGTCAAAAATATCTGTGACTACACGTGAATCCTCGGGTGTATTTTGATTAAGATCCAATAGGATGTAGCCGTAGAGTTTATTAGTTGCCTGATTTTATGCTGAGAGCAGAAATTTAGGTGCACCGGGGTATATTTGTTTATTGAGAGTTATTAACGAGCTAGAATCACGAACATTTCTGTAGATTATATAGTAGGTGCAGTTCAATGCAAGTGGTCACATATATTTGCTCTGATGAAAGAGATTGTGTAGAACTAGAGTAATGGAAATCTGTTCATGATGAGAGCGAACAGTGAACAGTTGTAGCATTTCCGGGGATATACTAAATCGCCAATAATTAGCCAAGAGTTTGGTTCAATAATGTTGAAAAAATCAAGTCCCTGTATGAATTGTATCTGAACCAATCCCGATATGCCAATTGCTTTTATTTTATCACATGACTCCTGCCAAATACCGTAACAATAGTAGATTTTTTTCGGCTTTTCCACGAACATTTTATCGCAACTTTTAAATATTTTAGTTAAGAGTGTCGTTTTGTCTGACATTGATGGACCGCACAGAAACGATCTGAATGGTGTTTTAAATTTATAGATGTTCCTTTCAACAGTTCACCTACAACTAACTGTAGACTATAGTTGTCTAATGACTAACACATTTCCCTATTAGTACTACTAATCCGTTCAAAAATAACGAGAACAAAATCAATAAAGAATCATATTTCTTGTATTATTAACATAAGAAAACAGCACTTTACAAATAATAAATTACAGAAAAAAACACACTAAACAAGAAAAATACACTATAAGATTTTTTTAAATTTACTTATTTATAGGAAAAAACATAAACATTTATTTTAAAATTGCACTAGAAAAAAAGACACTTTAATGTATATACTTTATTTATTTATAGAAAATACAAAATTTAATGGAAAATACACTTAGAATAATGTCACTTTTTTACACCATTTTTAATTTGAATGCAACAGCATATATATTTACAAAAGTACAAAAAAAAGTCTGCTCTAAGTAAAAAAAAAGATACCGTTGGTGGCCAAATTGAAGATATCAAGTATTTTGCAATAGGTTGCATAGGTTGTATCAAGACGCTGGGTAATTGTAGACAGAGAAAAGCCAATACAGATAGTCCAAGTAATTGAGAGACATATGTTTAAATGGCTGGGGCAAGGGTAAATGGCAGGAGTATGCATGACTCTCTTATTGGACACATACTTGTCAGGTAAGTTTTTGGAAAGTCATGCCTGCCTAGAGTCTTAGGCATGCTGATCAAGAATTCAAAAATTGACATAAGACCATTAAATTGCCTGTAATGAGAGGCACACAAGGCACGCCCGCCTATGGTCTTAAAAAGGTTGACCAAGAATTTAAAATTGACATAGGACCATAAGTTTGCTTGAAATAACAGGCAAACAATCGTTTAAAGCCATCTTTATCTTTCAAATAGTACCTATTCGTTGCCTAAGCTTAGCCCCACATTTTGAAAAAAATTTGAATTTTTCAAAAAATTTTTAATTTTTCGGTCACTTGCCCAAGACTCTGGGCGGGTGGGCGCCCCCAAATATTGTCCCAAATTTCTCTCTCAATTTAACACTTGTTCACGGATGCCCAGCATCTCCAATCACTTTCCCAATAGTATCTATTCATTGTCTCAGCTCAGTTTAGCAATCTGAGGCAATTTCAACTTTTTCAAGTTTAGGGTCACTTGCCTGAGACTCTGGGCAGGTGAGGTGGGCACCTCCGAAACATGTCCTAACTTCCACTGTCGCCTTAGAAATTATTCCCGGATACCCCCCAAGGTTTTGGGAAATTCGTTTTATTGGACTTTACTCAAACCGAGACTTTCCCTATGACTAAGACATTCGGCTCGGTCGGAAATTAAATAGTGCCCCGGGGGTAGGGTAGTCACCCCGTCTTGACAAACATAGACCTTGTCGGAAATGGTACTCATGGCAATTTTTTCTATATTTACAGTGAAGTTCCTGTAGTTTAACGAACGAATTGCCAACAATTTCGCTCGTGGAATTGTATTTTCAACAATACAATTCCTATAAACATCCATGTCAAAATTCTTATCCACATAGCGCGTGGGTACTCCTTTGCAACGTTTTTTGATTTCCTCGTCATGTGTCAGTATGAAGTACACCTTCGGACTTACAAACATACTTTGGGAAAACATTTCACTTCCCGTTTCTGATTTAAAAAATAAAAGTTGATTTGGCGCCCGACGTTTCACTAGCTCTGGGTAGACCTCCCCACTCCAGTTGGTGTAGTCCATCCGCGAGCTGATGATTTCACCATGCGCCAAATCATCAAGTAGGTTTTGAGTTTTTACTTAGTAGAGAATCTGTGTCCCCGTAGCAGACCTCTACTTGTCCCTTCCCCAGCCACTGTACCCTAGCCACATTGTAGTAGAATTCCAACATGAGCTTTTTAGAGATCTCCAAGATCGCACTGCCTGCACCAATATTTTATTCAGGACAATGCTTCTTTTTTTTCTATTCAATAGTACCATGTCCGGCCCAATGATTGTAAAGTGTAGTTTGGATCGGCAATAATTCGAGCACATTGTTCGGGATCAGTCACGACGTCACAACGATTCCTATTGCGAACACTTTTGCACATTTTACCAAAAGTCGAATTTAAAATGAGCTTATAGATTTCTTTTTCGGCTTTTGTCTGCGCCTCAGAACGTTTCTTGACAAAAGTGTCAACAGACGTTTTCAGATAGGGTTTTTGACTGAGCTGGAGGGCTTTATAAACCTTTGTGACATTGAAACCGTTGTTGCACGTCAATTTCAAAGCCACTTGATGTACAACAATATTTTTCTTCGGCAGGAGGTCGGCAAAAAGTTTTTGTTTTGAAGGTGACCAATGCAATTCCTCCACCTCGACTAAACGTCTGTTGCGGGGACTCAAAGAGTCCCTAGACACAGGTCTATTGATGCATGGGAAAACAAAATCCTTTACCAAATCGTGACGCTCAACTGGTATCTCCCCATCAATTTCAAAAAACCATCCAACCGGCCCATTCTCCTCAACACTGTCAATGTTGGGAAGATTGGAGGCTTGAGGGTCATTGAGCCATTTACATTTATCGCAGGGTAGCGCATAATGAGACATGGCCGAGGGGTAGAGGGAATTCATATCAAGGAACACTGCATCCGATTTTGTTCCCGTCTTCTCTCCAGTTGGATCAGTTTCCAAGATACGATCCCCATGAAAAATGGATCCACCCCTCATTGACCTCTTGATGAACAGGTGCTGATCGATGTCAGTGATCATCCCAATTTTTTCCCTGCTAATTTTTAGGATGAGGTCCATTACCAGATGAGGAGATTAAAAATAATATTCTAAATTAAGATTAAATTCCTCATATATTTTGTCCGTATTTTTACACATAATGTGTAACAAAGTTAGCACATCACTTGACAAATACAGCTTGCAGTAGCCAAACCCATTTTTACACCCTCCCTCTGCCCACACTTTTTTGGCAAAACTGTATTCATCAGGATTACACCTACGATCGTGTAGACTGTCGTAAAACGATTCGATCGAGGGAATAGTTTTCTCGGCGAATCTCAACAGAGAGCTGTAATAATCATAAGGATATATGCCCTAGACCGTCAACAATTCATATAAATCATTTGGAAATTGTTTCTTGAGAAGGGGGAAAGCATTGCAGCCGTCATCGTTTTTCTACACTTGAATTAATTCGCTCAAAGATTTGGGAAAAAACTGAAGGATTCTAAAAAGCGAATTTTATTTGTGTACTCAACGTCGTCTTCAACATATCTCCACATAAATTCCAAAACAAGCAAATTTTCCTACGATTTAGGAATGATTTTGTAGGAAATGCTGTCTATCACCCATGCATCATCAACAGCTCCATTTCTTTGAAGATGTGCTATTGCCGGTAGCACATACTTCAGATCGTAGTTAGAATTATGTATAAAAACCGGAAGAAAGAGTTGCTGTTTAATTTTTAAATTACATGAATTGTGAGCCCATCCCCGAAAGTTACTTTTCCCCGTTGAATTGGTGTCAATAAGGTGATGTGATCCTGAACAGCGTCTTTTTGGGCAAAAGCACCGCTACAAACCCAACAATTTGTCCCTCTTTCTAGTGCCCTTTGCTCCTTATCTGATAATGACATTGGGTAGTCGGTGTGACGCAATCGTGAAATAGATTTATTTGCTGTTTCTATTAAACACACCAATAACTTCTCCATGCTACCCTCCTCATCCATAGTCACAAAAAACTCTTCCAATTGCATTTTATTGTTGGAATTGCGTCGGGCATGCGCATAGGAACACGCAACGAGTTTGTGTTCCTTGACTATATTTGGCCTTGATGGGTCCGATACCTCCAACAGTCTTGATTCACAATCCAAAGACACTTTATCAATCTGTAGCAGGGAATTTTGGAAGTTTTTAAATTGTAAAGTAGCTTTGTCTCCTGCCGGCATTTCTATCCTTTGATTGCCTTGAAGTTTGCAATATCTCATGTGGTCCGTGAATGTTTGTTCAATTTTAAATGGGGAAAGACAAATGGGGCAATAGTGACGTTCCACATTTTTTTGCCTTGAGATAAGAGTCAACTTATTGCCGTAACGGGGAAAAAATAGCCGTAGGAGTTTACATCTTTGGGGAGCTCATGGACCACTCAAACCCAATTTTTAACATTATCTACCAATGGTGTCCTGACTGGATATAAAACCCCTTTTTATTTGGTTTCTTTCCCCCATTTGTAAATTCTGTGTCATACGGAAGAACAACCCCCCCCATTCGAGATTTTCATTTGATTTTTCAAATATGGTTATTTCTTTTAAGGACACCGGATACTTTCCCTCTAAACAATCAATATTTACTTTAGGGAAATTGTTTCCACGATTACGTGCAAGTCTGTCGAGATTTTTCATTGTTGACTCATCTTTCATTGTTTTATGAGCTGCTGCTAAAAATGCATATTTCAACCATTGCAGCCCCGTTTCAAACTTGAAACTCTGAACCCCCCCCCCCCCCCCCCCGGCAGCCGAAAAATCTGGGTGGCATTTTTTTTGTCGATTACTACCCACCCTCCTAAAAATGATTTTTTTAATCTATTGAGATTCAGATCCATATATTCAATGTATAAAATTGTGGACCCTTAATCCCCCCCTGACCACCCCAATTCTTAATCTGAATCTCAATAAGTGCTCGATTTCGGTCGATGTATGTATGAAGAACATTTACAGGGTCTGTTAAAATGACACTCCCGTCAACCAGGTTTTCCTCAAAAGGATTAAAATCTACCCTATGTATTTGTAAGTAACCTAGAGCAGATTCTAACAAATAAAATTCACGTAGTTCTGGGGACGCGACAATATTTTCATGTCCTGCACCTATTTGCACAGGACCTAATTAACTAATGTTAAAGTCATCGTCAAAAATGTCCCCGGAAACATCAGATCCAATAATTTCCATAAGACTAGTCATTTCTTCCGTTGTAACCTGGAAATCCAGGGGCATAGTAAACGATGTACCTTCACTAACATCATCTGATTGTTCCTGTGAGAGTGGACAATTACCCATGATTCTGAAGTAATGGGCCAGGGAAGGCAGTTGTTTTTGTAGCTTCCCCCTGAAACTAAAATGAATGGATGGATTTTTTTTCTTTGAGGAAAGTTTTATCACAATTATAGCACACAATTTTTTTTTCTTATTGGATTTGTGTTTATATTATTTATCTGACAAAAGTTTTTTCCTTAATTAGATTTGTATTCGTATTACTATTTATCAAACAAATGCATAATAAATTAAAAATTCTGCTTATAGCATTATTTATAAAGCATGTGCATAATAAATTAAAAATTTTGCTAATAGCACACACACACACACACACACACACACACACACACACACACACA
>JAQQPU010001511.1:2428-14275 GCA_029168905.1 Artemia sp. Kazakhstan ARC1039 | reverse complement strand
TTTTATAGAAATGGTTGTCGTAGAAACTTCAGAAAGGCCTCATTCGGTTGGAAATTGAAACAGCTAGTGTCCTTTTTAATAGTAGAAAGATATTGGGAAGCAACTAAGCCCCCTCTTACGCCCACAAATGGTTTTTGAGTCTGCCTTCAGGACACTCTGCCTTCAGGACAAGGATCATAAGTTATGCTCTTGGGATATATAAGGTTTTTATAGAAATGTTTGTTGTAGAAGCTTCAAAAAGGGCTCATTCGATTGGAAATTGAGACGACTAGTACCTTTTTTATTAGTCGAAAGTGATCAGAGGGTAAATGCCCCCAACCACGTCCTTCATTTCCCCAAACACTTCCAATCAAAATTTTAGAGATAGCCATTTTGTTTCAAGTATTTGAAAGGTCTGGAAAATATGTCTTTAAGGATAACAAACTCCAGTCCTCAGGGCAAGGGTTTTAAATTGTGCCCTGGGGGCATATAAGGTTTTTCTAGAAACTATGGTCATATAAATTTCGGAGGGGGCTCATTGGATTGGTAATCAGACGCTCTAGTACTCTTTTAATGAGTCAAAGTTATCAGAGCACAGCTACCCCCCCCCCCCCCCTCACACACATACACAGACACGTCGTAGTGTCCGCAAATGCATCTAATAGAAATTTTGATACAGCCATTCTATTGAAAATAGTCTAAATGTCATCTTACAAGGCTTTCGGGGTTTAAACAAACCCCAGAGATTAGGCGCAAGGGTTGTAAGTTATGCCCAGGGGTTATTTAAGGATAGTTTAAGGAAAAAATATCAGCACATGTATATTAAACAGACAATGCACATTTTTTTCAGTAAATTCATTTGATTTTTTTTTCAGTAAAGTACAAATTATATTCTGGCTTTTAGAAACCATTGGGGTTTAGAACCCTACTCACATTAATCCCTGCTCATTTTGAGCTTGAATCTGTGATTTATTTTAACTTTTGTTTATTTTAGGTTTCATTTACTTATTGATACTGATTTATGGTAGTTGTATGCTAGGTAGATTATTTTATTCTATTTTTGTTCATTTTCGGTTTAATGGAGTTCTTTACTTTTTCTGAAAAACTTATTTTGTGGAAAAAGTTTTTTTAATTAATAGAAAGACAAAACGGTTTCCATCGGTACACCCATAATTGGACAAAAAATTTGTCTCTGAGCCTCTTATGTTCATTGGCTGATTATTAGCTGTTCTTTTCATTGGCTGTTTACGATTATCCTCGTTTTGTCGGCTATTTAGCTTAATTATTCATTTATTACATTTCTTCTTGTTTGCAAACCGTAGAATGTATCGTATTTGACCATTTTGTTTAAATATTTTCAATTAATGTTAAAAAACATGCAAAACTTATTTGTCAGTTTAATTTTTTACCAGATTGCAGAAGAAATCAAGTTCTTCCATCTTCTCTGCGCTTCAATATGTACTTAGACAGATAATCTGAAGACCCAATTATCCAGAGAATGGATTTCAAAACTTAAGCACATAATTTAAAAGACCATAGATTCAAAAGAAACGTCCTTAGTATTAAAATATTTGATTATAAATGTTTACCTTATCATAGTTTATCTGTTCCAGTTTTCCACCAAATACCTAATATCCCACAAAAGTAGTTTGTTAGATAATCTTTAATTAAATTTAATTAAAAATGATCTAACAGTTCGATGCTGTTTCTATGTACAATTCTTAGGATATACATAAATGTAAAAAAGGCCTTCCAAAGAAAATTAGGTGAAAATTCTGCTTGGTCAGATTCTAAAACCTTAGAAATCGATAATGTAGGAGGGGCATTAAATTAAAAAACTCAGTTAATGTTAAGGATGATATTGAACTCAAAAATACTATGTTCATCCCGTTTGCCAAATGGGCCTAGATGCAATTTCTCAGGAACGGCTAAGATCATTGAGTTGAAATTTTCAGGATATGTTGATTAGGATGTTGAACTCAATTCTACTCCAAAAGGAGCGCCTTAGCTCCGCCTTCGAGTTCAATTGAGAGATAGACGCGTGCAATCGCCTCGATTGACCAAAGCAACACCAGTTGACGTTAGCATTCGCTTTGATTCGGTCCAAATTAAATAATGAGTGATAGTGAGATAGTGATTGGATTGTTGGACAATTTAGTCGATGAAGATTATGATCGTGCGAGGTGTGGAAGGCAATATAAAGCTCATTCGCTTCGCAGAATACTCTCAAGTGAGAGTGATAGCGATCAAACAAATGGCTCTCGGAGCCCAGAGTTTCAAACTCGTGCTCGGTATGGCTCTCGGAGCCCTGAAATTAGTTCTAGGAATGACAAATCTTGCTCTCGGAGCCCCACAAAAATCCATAACCCAAAGCGGAAGGCTTCTCTGGAAAAGCACGAAGGTAAAAGATTAAAAGAAAACACGTCAAATGACGCTCTATTCAAAAAGATTTCTGAAGAACGTTCTGGTACCAAAGAGGGTCCCAAGATCCATAAAAAAAACTAGCCAAAGTTGCAAATAGAGCTTTTTCTGAGGAATCTGAAAATAGGGAAGCTAAAAAAGTTATTTGAGCACCACCCTAGGCCAGCAAATACCGAAAAGATTGTTCCTCCAAAGGTGAATAGTGAAATTTTGGCTATTCTCTCATCACAGGCTAAACAGAGGGATGCTAAGGCACTTCAAGTGCAGCGGATAATTGCTCACTCAACATTTTGTGTATTAGAGGCAGCAAATGCGATTATTGAGCTAGAAAATGAGCATATTAAAGAAAAGGTTGTCAAAAACCTTACAGATGCAGTGCACATGCTTGGCCTCACCAATTACGATCTAAGTTTTAAAAAGACGCATGCGATGAAATTCGAATTGAGCCCAGATCCCACTGTAGCAGCAGCTTTATGTGCTCCTGAAGTCAAAGTCACGAAGCATCTTTTTGGCAAAGATATTGCCAAAACAATGTCTAAAGCAAAATCCGTGGCGGATTTGAAAAAATCTTTTGGAAAACCAAAAAACGTTCAAGGGGGGCCTACCGTTATCGCCGATGGCAGAACGAGGCCCCCCGTCCAAATTATCTTAGAAGGCAGGGCCAGGACCGTCAAGAGAGGTCCAAATTCCAGAGTTTCTAGAAAAGGGATCGCAAATAGCTGGTATGTACCCTTGATTTTTATGATTTTGTTTTTAATTTCAATAGGCAGTCTCAACATTTGGCTGATAACTTTAAAACTGGGAGAATTAGTAAGTACATCTCAAAATGGCAGTCAATAACCAGTGATTTGAATATTTTGAATATTGTAGCCTCAGGCTATAAGATTGAATTTGAGAAAACCCCACTAAAAGCTTTGAAAACAAAAAACAAAAGTTTTACGTTTGAAGAAATACAGGCTAGAAGAAAAGAAGTTGATATTTTATTGCATAAAGGTGTTATTGTTAAAGTACCCGACTTCAGAATAAAGGAAATACGTTGTATTTCTCCCGTTTTTACAGTCCCAAAGAAAGATGAGTCTACACGGTTTATTCTTAATCTTAAAAATTTTAATGAAAAAAATTAAATATTACCATTTTAAAATGGAAACTGTTCATTCTGCGGTTCCTTTGATGACAAAAAATTGTCATATGGCCTCTATTGACCTAGTCGATTTTTATTATTCATGCCCTGTTGATTTTGATGATCAAATGTGGCTTTGTTTTCAAGTTGACCTTTGTTATGCATTCACTTCAATGCCGAATGACTTGTCATCTGCCCTAAGGGTTCTTACGAAACTTATGAAACCTGTTATCTCTCTGCTTCGAAGAAAAGGGTATTTGTCAGTTACGTATTTAGACGATTCTCTCCTTCTGGGAAGGTCATATTTAGAATGTCAAAATAATGTCTATGAAACAGCAAAATTGCTGTCAGAGCTGGGGTTTGTGATCCACCTGGGAAAGTCAGTTCTCATTCCAAGCCAACAAATAGAATTTCTGGGCTTTTTGTTAGATTCGCGATCAAAGCGTATTTTCCTGCCGGAAAGAAAAATTAAAAAAGTTGTACATTTGGTTTCAAAAATTCTTAGTCAAAAATTGACTACGATTCAAGAATTGGCCGAAACTCTTGCCGTTCTTGTTTCAACATTTCCAGCAGTAGAATTAGGGCCTTTATATTACCGAAAAGCAGAATCGTTGAAAACTCAAGCATTAAGGTACGCAAAGGGTGATTTTGCGGCAAGGATAATTTTAACATCCGATGTAAATTCGGAACTACAATGGTGGTTGGATATTGCCAATCATGCTTCTAAAGCAATTGAGTCTAGATCAATTGACAAATATTTGTGTAGTGATGCGTCGAAACTAGGTTGGGCACTCGTGGATGAATATTCCATGAAAACGGCCACAGGTGAATGGTCCTCAGAAGAGAAGAGATTTGATATCAATGTCTTAGAGACGAAGGCCGTTTATCTGGGATTAAAATGTTTTGCCCATGATATTAAAGTCATGCATGTTCGGCTGCGTTCTGACAATATAACCACAGCAGCTTATGTAAATAAAATGGGAAGATCAAAATCTAAATTTTATAATTATTTCGCAAATAAGGTCTGGCAGGTAGTATTGCAGGGCAAAGGGTGGATATCTGCAGAACATGTGCCTGGGGTTGCTAATATTGCGGATAAAGCATCACGAAAACTTGATAATGAAAAGGAATGGAAATTGGATTCTGAAATATTTACTATTTTGAATTTTTTGGTATGTCAGTCAATAGATATTGATTTGTTTGCGACTAGATTAAATTTTCAGATTAAACCATTTGTTTCTTGGAAACCAGATCCAGAATGTTTTTTCGTAGATGCATTTGCAATGAATTGGAAGCATTATTTCTTTTATGCATTCCCCCATTCAGTTTACTTCTGAGGACCCTTCAGAAGGTGGAAACAGATCAGGCCACTGGTATTTTGATCTTTCCAAATTGGACCACACAAGTATGGTATCCCTTACTATTAAAGCTTTTAATAGGAAGTCCAATATTTCTACCAAATGATATTTTTACTTTGTCTCTCCCACAGAAACCGACCTTGCACCATCCATTGTCCAAGACGTTACACCTAGCGGCTTGTGTCGTCTCCGGCAAGGGCTTCACCATCAAGGATATTCTCCCTCCACAGTCGATATTATCATGGATGGATGGCGGGATTCAACTAAGCGCCAGTACAAAGTTTACATTGAAAAATGGATCGACTTTTGTGGAAGAAACACAATCCAGGCCTTGGAGGCAACTCTACCGGAGACTTTGACATTTCTTACGGAACTTTTTCACTCAGGTGTCGGATACAGTGCTATTAATACTGCGAGGAGTGCTTTATCGGCAATTCTACCAAGCCTTCAGTTAGGCAGTAATCACATCACCAAGAAGTTTATGAGAGGTGTCTTTAATAGAAGGCCTAGTCTACCCAAGATTTCAAGTATTTGGGATGTAATAATTTGTACTCGATCTCTTTAGACTGCCAGCTTGGGATATCGAAAATCTTCAATTAAAGACACTAACACAAAAATTAGCAGTTTTATTGATTTTATCAGCTTTTGAAAGAGTTCAGTTTTTGGCCAGTTTATCACTTAGTAATATGGTACATAATGACGATGGAAGTTTTGATTTTCAAATCAATGTGTTGTTAAAAACATCGAAACCGGGCAACCACAAATCAGTAGTTAAATTTCGGCCTTTTCAAGAGTCGTCCCTGTGTCCGGCGACGCACCTAGCTAGGTGTATTAGAATGACATCATATCCGAATAGAAATGACGCACTTTTTCTTACATATCGTAAGCCTCATACTGCTGCGTCCAAGTCATCTATTTCTAGATGGATAAAAGAAGTTTTATTTCTTGCAGGTATAGATATCAGTGTTTATGGTGCTCATAGCACACGGTCTGCCTCAACGTCCCACCTTAAAGCAAGAGGAATTGATGTAGATCAAATCATAAAATATGTAGGCTGGACAAATGCCAAAACATTTGCAAGGTTTTATAATAAACCAATTGAAAGTGGTCAGCAGTTATCTGTCTTTTGAATTTATTCACTGTAATTTGTTATATTTGAAATATCTTACTATAATTGAATTTTTGTACAACAGCCTCTTTTAATGAATAGGGCTATTATTGATCATTAGTGTTGGTATAGCTCATGCTGAACATTAAAATCTCAGTTGAACTCGAAGGCGGAGCTAAGGCGCTCCTTTTGGAGTAGAATTGATAAATTAAACAAAAACTTACCAAGTTTGAAGTTTGATTGTAATTCTACTCCAAAGAAGAAGCGCCAGCGTAGCTGAGAGTTCAACTGCCCTCCCAATTTCCCTTCCCTTTGAACTCTCAGCGTTTCATCATGAGCTTAACCACTGCATATTATAATGACTTTAAAATACTGGTGTTGTTTTGGTCAATCGAGGCGATTGCACGCGTCTATCTCTCAGTTGAACTCTCAGCTACGCTGGCGCTCCTTCTTTGGAGTAGAATTACAATCAAACTTCAAACTTGGTAAGTTTTCGTTTAATTTATCAATCAAAAGACGCAATACCAGTATGCATGTCCAAACGGTATTTCTCCAATATCTTAGGAACAGTTAAGTGTATGAAAATGAATATTTCAGAAAATGTTGAGAGGGAATCTTGAACTCAATCAAAATACAACTATATACAGTAACTTTAGAAGATTTATCTAAATTTTTGTATTGTCTCTTTCCTGTTTTGTAAGAGACTCTGGCCTACGTTGTTGCATTATATTATTATTATTATTATGTGAATCCCAATCGTCAAAAGGGCACATCTGAAGCATCTCAAGAACAGTCAACAGTATTTAGTTGAAACTTTCAGGAAATACTGAAGGGGATATTGACGTATATCAAAAGATAGTATGTGTATTTAGGTTGTAAAATGGCGTGTAGAATCTCCCAGGAGCAGTTAAAGGAATTGAGTTGAAACTTTCAGAGAAAGTTGAGAGGGATTTTGAAATAAACCAAAAGATTCTTTTTATATCCATGATGTCAAAAGAGTGGATCTGAAATATGTCATAAATGCTTAGCATATTAAGTTTTAACTTCTAGGGAATGCTTAGAGATCTGTTTATTCAATCAAAAATCTTATGTGCATCCAGGTATCATACTGGTATTTTTTCCACATAACACCCAGGAAACGATTAAATTAATTGCACTAATAAAAAAAGTTTAAAGAATCAGAAATAATGAAAGCTGACTATTGTCTCGGATATATATTCATTCTCCTATTTCTCTTGTTTCATTTGTAATACTTATTTCGCTACAGGAGGAATATTTTGATTATATTATGTATAAATTACTGTTTAATCAAAATATCATATTAAAACCCGTCCGAAACCTTGATTTCAAATTGTACCAAAAATAATTATTTTAATTCTTAAACCAAAACCTTAAAAAAAATTAGGAAAATAATAATTGTATTAACCAAAAATGAAACTTTGGCAATCGAAAAGGAACAGGAACTATTTAAAAACTTCCCAAAAAGAAGTATTTCAATGAAAAGTAAAGAGCCATTTAGACTGCCCAAAACAAACAGAAATAAAAATAAATAAGCATATCAAACATAAGATAGAAATTGCTGATACAAATTAAAAAAACAATTGCCAAAATGAGTAAATACAAAATTGAACGCTCAAGTCAAATTTAAAACGATCCTAAATTACTGCAAACGGGATTTTGACTAATTTGTCCCATCCTTCCCCTAACAAATTTCCAAGGCTTATTGCATCATTAGGCTTTTACTGAATGAGAATATCTTATTAAATAAAATGTATCTATTACATTGATAAATAAGTACAGTCCAATAAAATCTGAGTTTCTTGAGATCCCCAGGAATTAATACTTTGTATATTAAAGATTCAGTTTACTTTTATTATTTCTTTCAAATCATCTTGATTATTAAAGAAATTTATTTCGTATATTTTGCTAATGTTTTTGAAAATTAAAAGACACTGTCAAAAATTCATATAGTTTTCAATAGAACACAAATGCCATATTAAGCCTTAGAACTTTCCTGTTTGTAGTAATTTTTGTTCATTTTAGGTTTGACTTGATTATTCAATTTAAGTTTTACTGGTTTTGGGGTTTATTTATTTATCTATATCAGCATTTGTTATCTTTATATTTGCTGTGGTGATTGTTTATTTTAATTACTGTTCGTTTTGAGTTTCATATATTCTTTGATAGCAATTTTTGGCCCTTTAATCTCTAATTATGAAAGGACACTCTGTCAAAATTCAGCATCGAATGAGCTCTTCTCCAGCTTTCTGCGGTCATCGGTTCTGTATGATAATACAAGAGAAAAATATATATTATGCTAACTAGGGCGCTTCCCTTCCATCTTTCTGTTCTCTCTCTCCCTATATCTCTCTTCCCTTTTTTACCCTGTATATGTCTGCCTCTTTTTTTCTCTTTCCCCTCTTAAACTTTTCCTTCTCCTTTTCTCTATCATAACCTCTCTTTATTCCTTGTTTTAACAACGAAATATACCAATATTTTTGTTTTTCCATAAATTTTCACTGACTTGCTTCTCTCTGAAAGAGTTTCGGCAAGAACCCGAAAATAGTACTTTAGAATGCTTTATAATCTGTATTCTGAAAAAGACATGTAAAATAATTATTTTTAATTAGTTTTATTCAGGAATGGGGGGGCTACGAAAAAGCGAAACAAGAGAATTAGATAAAAAAAAAGTATACGAAAGCTTTAGCGAAATAACAACATTCCGAGATGAATAAAGCGGCTGGGTTTGTTTTCTGTGTTTAAGTTTTATAGTAAATGATGGAAATGTAAACTTACCTGCTAAAATTTGCTTTTTCTCCTCCAAGCACAAGACAGACAAATCCTGATATAATGAAGAAGCAACCAGTCCAAATTCCTTGTTCACCTTCTGAAAGAATGCTGCTGTTCAAAATTAAGCCGGCCTGAAAACACAGATTCTAAAAAAAAACTCAGAACCATTTGTCTGCATTAATTTACATGACTTTACTAACCAGCTTCCGATTTTGTTTTTAAATTTAGCTATGTGCTAGGTCTTTAAAGGGAACTATTCTTTTTATTTATTTTGGGGTAGTAGAAACCTCAAGACAGTCAACCTAAAAGGAGTTGACTCAGGGGAACACAGGGGCCCCCAAAGGTGAGAAAAAATGGAGATATTACATCCCCTTCATACTTGCTCAAATTTATAGTTCATCGTTGGCACCTCATGTAGTTTTTATCGTTCCATTTTTGAAGATTTTAAGTAAAAGTAGTAGAAAGCGTATCCGCGTGTACTTATTCTGGTTTTGTAAATATTTTCTTGGAATCCCACTATGGTTCAAAAATAGGTAGAGCATCCAAAACTATGGAATATTTGATATTACTGTTAAAACGGACCAACAATGCGATCGATTTCTTAGACAATCTAGAGAAAATAAAATCGATTTTCACCTTAACTGTCTTGTTTTATGGATAAAAAGTTGTGTCGCCATAGCATTAATTAAACTGAGCTATTTATTACGAGTGTTTATGTTTTATGTATTGTGAGTGTTTTAATGTTACGCATTATCGAGCCATTATGAGCTGTTTATTGTCTAATCATTAACTATCATGAGTATTATGAGTAATTATTGTCGTCCTTTTCGTCAGAAGTGTTGTTTTATTGTTTTTAGTTTTCTATTCGTTTATTTTATAAAGTCCTCTGTACCCATTCATGTTTGTATAGAGGGCATAAATAAATAAATATTAATTATTATTATTTAGAATAGCTCATAATTTGATATTAAAAAAAATCAATGTTTAAGGCAATTATTTTTTTTCAAATTAAAATAAACTCCATCGTGTTTAGTGACTATAGGATAATTTTTCTCCCACGTAATAATTGGAGTGTGCTCGGGATAATAAAAAAGTAGCAATAAGATGGAGCTCCTAATCCCTCACAGCTTTACAATGCGGTCAACTGGCAGGATTTTTACCGGAGCCCTCTGACGTCACAGCATCCATAGGAAAATTACCATGGGATGTTAAACGCATCCATATGGAAATTAACATGGGACTTTAAACGCATCCATAAGAAAATTAACATGGGATTTTTAACGCATCCATAGGGAAATTAACATGGGATTTCAAGCGGCCCATTAGGCATGGAGCTCTTAACCCCTCGCACCCGTGCAATACGGTGACCTGTCTCTACCGCTCCGCTGGCAAGATTTCTGCAAGAGCACTGTGACATCACGACAGCCCTGTTTTCCAGGTGGTAGATTTCCCAGGTGATCTATTATTTTTGTTTTTCTATTATCCCATTACAACGGGGCAGTCTCCCCATATTGGTACAATTAAAGGTACAAGGATGGTAGCAAATTACTGTAAACAATTAAAGGTACGAGACAGGTAGGATACTACTACAGTGTAATGACCGGAATTCAACCACCGTGAAAATTCGTAGTTGATCTGTGTTCAAAGTGCGTGATGATTCCATTGTTTGAAATTGTGGAATTCTTTTTGTAATTTAATTTGTTAGGCTTGGTTGACTTATGTTTAACCTTGAACTAATTTACATAAATTAATTTATTATTAATTAATTTACATAATTACATTAATTATATAATTACATTAATTTTTTTTTTAGTTTTTTTTTATTGATGACATTTTATTGTACTCTAATGATGATATTTTTCTTTTCCAATGATACGATTTTTTACATTCTAAGTATCTTCCCATTGATTTATATGAAATTTGTGTTTGATGTAGGAATCGAACGTGAGACCCGTGATTTCCAATGGTAAAAGAACAACACGTTAATTGACTGAACCAACAAGCCATTGAACATATTATGATTTTAGAAATACATCCAATGAATTGTTTCTGGGACATTGCCCAACTGATGTTAAGCGTCACAATATCGTAACAGGTTCCATTGAACTGGAACAAGTTAAAGCACATTTGATTTATCAATTGGATTTTTGATAGGTGTTAAGTGACATGTTTCGGGGCATTTTTATGACATCATCATGAGAATATGCATACCACGATGATTTGAGATGCATACTGGACAAACAATTTCTTCTGATACTTGGGCCCCAAGTCCTACCCCTATCCCTCAACCCTATCCCTCCACCATCCCTCCACCCTCTCTCCAACCCCCCCCCCCCCTCTCAACATTTTTTTTTTCAAAGTTCATTTTGGATTTTTACATTCTCTTGATTTTTCAAAGTTCATTTTGAATTTCTTTCATTGAAATGCAAGAGTTGGATTATTTCAGTAGTGTTTTGTCATGGTTTATCTTGTCACAGTTACATTCTCTTAATTTTTCAAAGTTCATTATGAATTTCTTTCGTTGAAATGCAAGAGTTAGATTATTTCAGTAGTGTTTTGTTGTGCTTTCCCTTGTCACGGTTACATTCTCTTGAGTTTTCAAAGTTCATTTTGAATTTCTTACATGAAATGCAAGAGTTGGAATATTTCAGTAGTCTTTTGTCCTGGTTTACCATGTCACAGTTACATTCTCTTGATTTTTCAAAGTTCATTTTGATTTTCTTTCATGAAATGCAAGAGTTGGAATATTTCAGTAGTGTTTTGTCGTGGTTTACCTTGTCACAGTTACATTCTCTTGATTTTTCAAAGTTCATTGTGGATTTCTTTCCTTGAAATGCAAGAGTTGGAATATTTCAGTAGTGTTTTGTCGTGGTTTACCTTGTCACAGTTACATTTTCTCTATTTTTCAAAGTTCATTTTGAATTTCTTTCATTGAAATGCAAGAGTTGGATTATTTCAGTAGTGTTTTGTCATGGTTTACCTTGTCACAGTTACATTCTCTTAATTTTTCAAAGTTCATTTTGAATTTATTTCGTTGAAATGCAAGAGTTGGAATATTTCAGCAGTGTTTT
>JAQQPU010001510.1:55458-73664 GCA_029168905.1 Artemia sp. Kazakhstan ARC1039 | reverse complement strand
AGCCTGGTGTTTTTGACTGCCAAAATCAGATCATTAACATAGACCAGAAATAAAATGGCGCCAAGAACAGATCCCTGAGAAACACCACAATCTACTTCAAAAGCTCCAGAAAAGTAGATCAATTGAAATAAGCCTACCAGTAAGATATGATGCTGTGAACATCTATCCAAATAAATAGCATTTGTAAGTGACAAAAAGGATTATTTAATGCGCAACCCAAGTATATTTCATAAGGAATGTAAGTGATTGCAATTCCTGACCTAGATTCAGTGTGAGATTATCTTTTTAGATTTTGAAATCTCATTAATTCAGAGACCTTGAAAACAATTTCTCGGACTACAAAGCTGTAACTCCACTGTGACGTCACTGCCTGCTTGATTGGATTGAGTTTATATTGGCGACGGTTTTTGGCATTGATTTGGAGTGGATTTTTCTCTATTGAATATTATTACCGTAAGTGCAATTATGAAATAATGGGCGACTCGAACATTATTTTAAATCCAATATTGAATTTTATTTCTCGATCGATGATCGATGGTATCAAAGTAGAAACAATAATTGCTAAGTCGACAAGCTTTTTCAGTCATGAAACTATTCTAAAGGCAAAGGAGGTCTTACATCAGGTGCTAGAAATTAGAACACGTTTAATTAGATGCCAAAAAGACGATGAAAATGTCCTTGACATTTGTAAGTGGTTATCTACGGCATCGAAAGAAAAACGTAAGATCCCGAAATTCGTGATATACTCACCATGTGAAATTCCAACAATTGGTGATGCGATCGTTGCAACATTAACCTGTCGCATGAATGAACTTTCCCATAAAATTGACAGTTTGTCTGAGGCAAATAAGCAACATTTCGCAGTACAGGCAACTTCTGCCTGGCCCTCTTCCGCTCAGTCATCTTGCACCAAGGACCAATCCAATCCTCCTACCTATGCTGTTGTGTTAAAAAATTGTCCGTCCAATCTTTCATCTCCACTATTAAGGAAAGATTTTATTGATAAAATATGTCCTGAAGCTGCAAATGATATTTCAGAGGTGAAACGTTCTTCATCAGAATGGAAAATTGTCATAAAAAGTAAACCCGCTGCCTCCTCAATTGCTGACCAGATGAAAAAGTTCCAACCTGGCCTTTTAGCCTCTGTTAAATCTCCCGCCTTCATCGGTGTAATAAAAGGCGTTCTGACAGAAATGAATGAAAAAGATGTAGAGAAAATTATTCCAAAGTGTGTCAAAGCTTTGCAGTGTGGCAAGTCACGCGTCTACAAGATTTATTTTGAACAACAGAGTGATCTTGATTCTTTTCTGAAAAATTCTGTGAAGGTGGGTTATGAAAAGTTAACTGTCCAGAATTTCATATTCATACCTAGACGGTGTTTCAGATGCCATCAGCGAGGATATTTTGCTGATGATTGTAAGAACGCAGAACTGTGCTCTCGCTGTGGTTCCTCGGAGCACTCTTCCACCAGGGATAATCCATGTGTTTGGAACATGTTTTGCATTACATGTAAAGAGTTTAATCACACCTGTTACAGTATCAAATGCCCTGGCAACGCTCAAACCGATAAACGGGCAGCTAAGTAGATAAATGGATATTCGTTTTCTCTCTTGGAACATTAATGGTGGTCTTATAAAAAAAAGACATATTCTTGAAAATATACTTCATAATCATGATATTCTTTGTTTGCAGGAACATTTCCTGACCAACCACAGCCTTAGTTTAATTGACATTAGTGCCACTTTCAAAACTTTCTCGGTTCCAGCTAAACGTAGTGCTTCTAAAGGCAGAGCTTCCGGTGGTATAGCTACTTATGTAGCATCGAATCTTAATTCTAGTGTTTTCTTTTCTTGTGATAGTTTTTTAGCTGTTCGAGTAGTTGAGTGTGTAATAATAAATGTGTATTTACCCACAGATTACAAAGATGAAGATTCGGAGAGAGATTTTGCTTTAGCAGTTAGTAAACTTAGCTCTTGTCTTTGTGATGTCCTTAAACTGAAAATCCCGTGTTTGATCGTAGGTGATTTTAATTGTGATTTAAATTGCGGGTTGTCTTCAGCTTCTATCCGTGCTTCTTTACTATTAGGAATATTTGGTGATGATTTTAAAGTTCAACAGAAATCTGCTCAGTTTACTTACATTCATTCTTCCTCTTGCACATCTAACCTCGACCATGTTGTGTCATATAACCTTGATATACCTTGTGTTGAGGTAGTTTCCAAATTTCAAGTTTCAGACCATCTTCCTATTGCTTCTAGTTTCAAACAAGAAGCTTCTCAGATTCCAGTGTTACAGGCTTATACTGTTCACTGGCACAAGTGGTATACTTCTCGCGATTGGAATAAAATTGACACATCTCAGTACATTGAAATTTCAGATAGTATCCTAAACAAGATCTGGGTTCCATTTCATCTTCTGCAAAAGTCTTCTAATAAAGACATTAATGAGGTTAGATTAACTCTTGATATATACTCCGCAGAAATCTGCCATGCACTTTTGTGTGCTGAAAAAAGGGCAGTTCCTCTTAAAAAAATACGTGTTGGTACCCAAGTTCCAGGGTGGTCAGGAAATCTAGTGCTGTCTGAAGCTTGTGACCGTGCTAAATTTTGGTACAAATTATAGAGAGATTGCCTATGCCCCCATCAAGGAATAGTCAATGAACTGAGAAAAGTGTCAAAAAAATGTTTTGCTAAGGAACTTGCCCTTCATCGATCTAAAATGCAGACACTTTATTCCGAGAAGGTCAGGAATTCAACTGATCTTCTGTGGAAGCTATTACCTCATACTATCTCCTCCAATTTGCCAGACCCGAATGACATTCCTTTGTCCGAGTGGATATCCCATTTTTCAAATGAATTTTCTGAGCCTGATCCTGTTTTAGAGTCACAATTTTGTGACGAGCTCTGCAAATTCATTGATGAATCTCCTGACCTTGATTTTGTTGTTACTTGTGATGCTGTTATAAAAGCCATTTCCCAACTTAAAAAGAAAGCGTCTTGTGGGATAGATAAGGTGAGCACTCTACACATCATTAATGGAAGTTACCTATTGGTGCGTCACCTCAGTCTTCTCATGCAAATGATATTTGTTACAGGTATTGTTCCATCCTCGTTCTGCATTGGTGATCTGACTCCAATTCCCAAAAAAGGGAAATCTGAGCTGCAATGTTCCTCTTTCTGTCCCATCACCATATCTACTACGACATGCAAACTTTTTGAGCTTTTTTTCTTGATGAGTTAAGACAGAAATGTTACGTTCCCCCATATCAGTTCGGTTTTCAGGCTAATCTTGGCTATTCTCATGCTCTTACAGCAGTTTTTACTGCCCTCGCCAATGCTGAATCTTTGGGAAAAAGTATGATCCTCGCCGGACATGATGTTAGACGTGCATTCGATTCCTTAATTCATTCATCCATGCTTCTTCATATGGCAAGGCGAGGCGTAAACCCATAAGTTGTCCGTGTTCTCATGGATTTATATAGGAATCTAAAAGAGTGTTTAAAACTTCCATCCTGTTTTTCCCTGCAGTCGGCTCTTCATCCTTCCCTATATAATTCCATTAATTCTCATGTGAGGCCAAACTCTTCAATTCCCTCAAATATGCTAGTGAATCCTCAGTACCCTATCCTCGTTAAGAAAGGGACTAGACAGGGAGCTATCACTTCCCCAACCCTGTTCAATAATAGTGTCCTGGAAGTGCAGGCAAAGTGTCTTCCTTCATGCATTCTTGGGAGAATTGATATGTCTCTTATTTGTTATGCTGATGACATCCTGAATCTCAGCCATATGATCCAGTGCACTGAGCAGAATTTCAAAATCCTCAAAGATGAATATTCAAAAATTGGTCTGTCTTTTAATCCTGAGAAATTCAAAGTAATCCTTTTCAATTGGCGAAATCCCTCTACTTCTCTTATAAATATGGACGGTTCTCTTGTTAAACCCTCAGACAATATTACATACCTGGGCCTCCCAATTGGCACATCTATAGGCCACACACGTCGTTTGCTGATTTCTCACATTGAGCGTAAAATTAGCATTTCTTACACTGTAATCATAAAAAGCAGACTACGTTTCAACCGTTATATTCTAGCATCCATTTACAATGCAACAGCCCTTCCTCATCTGCTTTACATTGCTCCTTTCTGGAGATTCTTTACAGTTACAGATAAAAAGCACCTACAATCAATCTTCTTCAGATTTGCTAAATATCTCCTACATTTGCCCCCTTGGACAAGAAACCGTAAAATTATTCATTTGTATAAGCTATCTGACCCTAATATTAGCATTAATAAATCTCTATCCCGTTTTCAAAGTAAGTTTAATCATCCATGGTCAGCAATTTGTTCACAATAGTTTTTTTTATATTAATGTAATGCATATAGTCACTGTTCGTATTAATGTAATGAAGAGTTTTCTTTTGTCATGTGTTTGAATTTTCAATGTGTGTTTGTGTCCTTCTTTTTCTTCTTTTTTTTTTCTTTTTTTGTTTTCTTTAGTGATTACTCCATCTACTGTACCTTTTTTTGACGGGCAATAAATGAATAATAATAATAATAAATGAAGCTGCTGGAATAAGACCAGAATCTATTGTCAAATGAATGAAATTCAAGAGAGGTGCACAAGCATGCTCTGTATAGTGATTCACTTGGAATCCAAACTGGAAATCATGCAAAAATTCTCTTGCATCCAGAAAACTAAGAAACCTAGATAGCATAGTCTTCTCAAAAATCTTACTTAAAACAGATAAGAGAAAAATTGGCCTATAATTACCACAATCAATCCAAGAACCACCTTTATACAACACTATAACCTTTGCTTGGTTGAGAGATTCAGAAAAAAATCCTATCTTGAAAGACACATTGACAAGCTTAGCCAATGGTGACAGAATAGCTGGCAGAATGGCATGGATAACCCTTGTAAGAATTCTGTCAGGCCCTGAAGACAAAGACTCTTTAACAGTATTCTCCATAAAAGCTACCTCGAACTCAGAAACAGAGTTCAAGACCATTGTACTTTTTATTTATCCAGATGTTACCTCCTGGTGAGGCACTAAAATAAGCTGTTACCAGGAAAACAATAGGAAACATGGGTTAAATTGGAAGGATCCTGAGAATCTAAAAGTAAACTCTGGATGAGGGATTTATGCTCTCTCTAAATTAGTTGAGTTAGGCAAACAAATTTTTCAGGAATAGAGCCAAGCCTTCAATGATACCCCAGGATAATGTTTAAAGTGTCTATCTTTCCCTTCTCTCTCTAAAGGACACATCTGAGACAATCTTTGTGCTACAAATACAATATCTTCATAAGTAAATCTGCAGTTCAAATGAGCCACAATGAAGGTGTCTTGGGCCTCCTATCTTTGCCAAATTCTTATTCATAAATTTTTTAAAACTGTTAAAACTATTTATTAAGTTTAAAAAATCAAACCTTATTACAGCTTATACCCTGATGAGATCATAGAAATTGTGTACCCATGACCTAGAAGCAAAGAAAAAGAGATTAAACACCCAAAATGGTGGTACAATAAGATGCCCAGTAGTTGGTCAGTTAATCATCACTTCTATAGTTATTTCTCTATTATACCACTTAAAATATAGATTGTTTCACTATTCAGTTTACTAAATTTTCTTGATAAGTGTGTAATCAGCTTGAATATTTTATGCATATACAACACTAACAAACTTAAATGCTCTGATAGTCAACAGTAAAGCCTAATCATGAAAATGTACTTTAAATTTTAGCCTAAACTCTGAGAATAATTAACAGTCTTTAACATGAGATATTAAAGCTAGAACAAACTTTCTAAATCATTGACAGTTTATCTTTGATATTATACATTCAATTTAAGACAGGGGTTGCAAAGTTGAAAAATTTATCATTTTTAGCATCAGATGAACATGAAAATTCTAGTGATATGTGAATAAAACTGAAATACTAAAGGGATAGAGGTACCAAAATGGGCTTTGCAAAATGATGTTCTTGAACATAATTCAGCTAACTAATAATCTAAAGTATTTAATAATGAATAATCCAAACATAAACCATTAATTAGCATAAATTAGATTTTGTATTCATCTTTGATAAAAACAGATTAAGTTCTATAGCCACTTTTTTTAATTTCATAATTCTGGAAGAATTTTATTAATGAAAATTGAACAAAAACACCAATGAAAATGGATAAAAACAACAACATATGGCTCACTGATACTTGTTGCCTATTATAAAGTAAGTGTTTCATCATTTTTTAGGCTAGTTTCTTTGTGGACTACAGGCTAGCCTAGGACTATATGAGCTCATTACAATGGGATTGGGGATGAATTGTCATAAGTACAAACCAAACTACCAAATTCAACTTAAATTTAGCAGCAAAAAATGTCTCCCTTTTTTTCTAACATGTCTCCTTTGGAAGAGCTGCTATTATTAACCTTTACCTAGGGTAAAAAAAAAACAGTATACAATTGAGCAAAAATATGTAAAATTTGAACCATCACATTTTGTTACCAAATAAGAATTGAGAAGAATTGTATATACCAACAAATAACTAAAAAATATAAGCTATGCATTAATATAGTTAGTATTAAAACAATTTAAGATCAAACACTCAAAATTATTAGTTTATTGAGTTACCTAGAAGGGCCTCTTTTTGGAAATACCAACTATCCTATTTTGATGTATATATGTTTTCAGTGTTTCAGTTTTATTCAAATATTAACAGAAATATGATCAACTTCCGATTCTAAAAATTTGACTTTTATTGTTTGATATTTATTCTATTAATCACAAATATAGATATATTTTTTTTTCTTTTCAATTGCTTGTCAAAACAGAGACCACATTTTGAATTTATGGTGATGAACATTTCACCAAGAAGGCAGGTATCTTGCTGCTGTATCCCCATTGTGTCATGCTGTAGTAAAATGGGATCAGTCCAAAAACCCATTTCTATTTTTCTGGAATACTGAAAAAAGGGGTCTTTCCTAAAAACAGGTCTTTTAAACTATATTTGTAGATTAGGGAGGGAAGTGATGTTTAAGCCATATCAATATTTTTTTTCAAAATTTAGGAAATGTATTTGTATATATTTAAAAACTTATAAATTGGGATTAAGCAAAGTTGTGAAGCTGAAAACAATTTTGTTGTGCTTCATTTAAGCAGAAGATCTATTTTGCAAAGTTTCACTTTTAGGTAAAATTTTTGGCAGCTCATATTATTGACTTACAAATAAAGTAAACATTACACTCAATGCCTTTTTTTATGCTCATTATGAATATAATAATCATTTTTGTCACATATGAATTTTACCCCCACCCCTATATATACCAATTCAGGATATATATTTGCACATTAGGGGGACAGGGGTACAGTTTATTTCTGATACAAATGAGAGGTAAGTTTAAACTTTACCTCTACCCCCTAATGTGCAAATATAGGTAAATTTTTACCAAATCATATTATTAACTTACAAATAAAGTGAACATAACCCTTTATGCCTTTTTTATGCTCTTTATGAATATAATAATAACTTCTATTGGAAATTCAAATTTAACCCCTTTTTGAGCTCTTGAAATTGACAAAAATATAAAAAAAAATATATAGGGTGTAAAAAGGCTTAAAAAATCTGTTTTAAACTTACTGTTTCATAACAAATCCTTTTTTTAATCCACAAGCACTGACTTTCCATGATTAAGTTGGATAAATGAAAATTGTAACAATAATATTATGCCACTTTTTTCTTCCTTAATGCTGAATGTTCAAGAATGCATTAAAGAATGTTCAAGAATGCAACAAAACATTGAAAATAATAAATCTGACAGAAGAAAGTGTATCAAAATATATCACAAGGTGCATTACCAAAATTCAATTTTAAATTTAAATTGAAATTATCAGGTTGGTTAGGTTTTTATATTTTTGTCATTTTCAAGAGCTCAAAAAGGGCTTAATTTGAATTTCCTATAGAAGTGATTATTATATCTGTAAAGAGCATAAAAAGGCATTGAGCAGTATATTCACTTTATTTGTAACTCAAAAATATGATTTGGTAAAATTTTACCCAAATATATACCCTGAATTGTGAATTGGTATATATAGGCCTAGGGATGGGGGTAAAATTCATTCCCAACAAAAATGATCATTATATTTGTAATGAGCATAAGAAAAGGCACTGAATGGTATGTTGGTCAATATCTACAAAATCATATTATTGAGTTAGGAATAAAGTGAATACACCATTTGATGCCTTTTTTTATGCTGATTACAAATATAATAAGCATTTCTATTGGAAATGAATTTCACCCCCCCCCCCTTTATAGGCTATACCTAACCTAACCCTGAATTGGCCTATATAGGGGGGGGGGTCTGAAACTCATTTCCAATAGAAATTCTTATTATATTCGTAATCAGCATAAAAAAAAGGCATCGAATGGTGTATTCACTTTTGTCCTAACTCTATAATATGATTTTGTAGATATTGACTGGTATGTTTACTTTATTTGTAAGTCAGTAATATGAACTGCCAAAAATTTATTCACTTTTATAACATACAGATTTTAGAGGTCAGGACCCTCTAGAGGAGAAGGAGTGGATGTAGGTACTTCAAAATACCTTCCTGGAACATACTTTAGCCTGTAGACCCACCCCTGAAAGTTTCATTTTCTTAGCCTAACCCCTTTCCAAGATATCCAAAAGTAGCTAAGAATTTTACCCAGTTCACAACAAAATTGGGGGATCAGGCAATTGTTTTTATCAAGATCCACATGAGGCAATCTTAGGCTATTCTTTATTTCACTGAAGATGCTTAAAAGTAGGACATTCTTCAGTGAAACTAGAAAGAAGGTAATAAATTCTCAAAATCTAGACAGTAGAATCTGGGATATGGGGATAGGTCGTGGACTACACCCCCCTACATTGATGTCAATGAGGTGACTAGCCTAGATGAGTTATGTGTAGGAAAATCAACTCCCGTCCAAACTTATAGGCTACCCATGTATCTATATAGCCTACTTTAGCAGTGATGATGATGGTTGATCAGTCGTCCTCTCTTGTCTGGTTACCTCAGGACAGACTTTAGAAAGTGTTTCAGAGAAGACCACCTGTTTTAATATTTAAAATATATAAAATAATGTCAAATCTTTTAATGATCCTTAAGGGCTGGGTACACTTAGCTGATTTCGGGGACTGATTTTCAAATCAGCGCCGATTTTAAAAGAAATCGACGTCGATTTGACTTGAAAAAATTACCCAAAAGCACCAAGTTTCTGCTTATGGAGAGTGGATTAGCAACAATAAGGGAGATACGTAGCTTTCTCTTGATAAAACATCTTAAAAAAAATTGAACCAAATAGCTCACACACCCTACATAATTGGTTAAGAAATCCAACCATGTATAGAGGCATTGCAAATGAGTATGCCAATATTGAGAAGAAGTTCCCTGTACCCGCAAAGTCTATTGCACCTACTTTCCCCTAATCCCCTCCATGGAATTGGTCAATTCCCATAATAAATACTGATTTCTCAAGGTGGAATAAATATTTAACCCCCATTGCTTTCGTCCAGAAAAAATTTGCTGAATTTAATATAATTACATATAAAACCACTACCAAATTTTTGTTGATGGGTCCAAACTGAATGAGAAGGTAGCAAGTGGTGCTTTCCTTCCTAACCTGAATATTGCAATGGGTGAGAGATAGTATAATAATATATCTATAATGTTTGTACAGTTAAATGTCATAGTCACGGCATCAGAACACCTTATAAAAAACCAACCTTTGATTGCTATGTCAAATAATATTATAGTTTATTCTGACTCTTTGTCAAGCCTCGAGTTGCTGTCATCGTCTCCTCAGTATAAGTTGGATATTGACACTTATCATTGTCTTAATATCATTGATAATCTTGCTTCAAGTGGTATAAGAACTTATCTTCAGTATGTTCCTAGCCACTATGGTATAAGTGGTAATCATCAGGTAGATGAAATAGCAAAAAATGCTATAAATGACCAGCCAAGTGGGAGACCAATCCCCATTAGAGATAATTACCGATGGAGACTATCAGATATTATGTTTAATAAGAATAATCTTAATCTTTCCCCCTTTCCCAACAAGGATTTTTCTAAAATTTATCATAGAATTCGGTCTGGAACAAACGGACTAAACTTTCTTGCATTCTCTTATCAGTTTCCTAATTCAAGTGGTTCAGTTCCCTTGTCCCCTCTTTGCAGGTATTGTAATATGAATAATGAAACAATTGACCACTGCCTATTGGATTGTAATACGCTGACGTCTGCACAGCATACCTTGCTTTGTAAACTGTTAAAGTGCTTCAAACACCACAAAATCTTACTATCAGCCAAGAGCCTAGCCGAATATACCAGCACACAGAGCACAGAAATCGATATCTATCATCTTATATTCGAACTCCTTGAGTCAAAAGATCTACTGAAAGATATCTGAGGATATCTAATAAATAAAAGGCAACCAAGCCAGTAGCTCTGTTCAACCCACAGAGTGAAGCAAAAGAAAAAGCGCTGGATAGTATCGACTGAAAAGCTCGCCTGCTGAAATAGAAGAAGCATTCTAGTTTTCGGCGCCGATTTACAAAATCAGCGCTGATCTTCATCCTGATTATCACAAAAAATAGGGATACAAATAAATAATCAGCCAGAGATCTATGTAGTGAAAGACCCCGCTACTGAGCTGAGAACTAAGCTGATATCAATCATGCAACCATTAATAAACTCCAGTTGACTATTTGTGTCCATGATTTTTGTTTTGAAAATCTCGCGCAATAAATTTTTCTTTCAACAATTTTTTTTTACCGCTATCGTTTGTCCAGTGATGCAGAAATCGGTTCCTGAAATCAGCTACGTGTGCCGAGTCCTTTATTGGCAATGGAAAAGTAAAAAATCACATGCCAGTTTGCCTGAAAAAGCCAAAATGACGACAAGGCCTTAGAGTAAGCGGATCGAAAGCATTTTTTTGGTCGTAATTTAAACACTACATTTTAGTATGTCCCTTATTAGTAAATTACGGAACTCTTAGCTTCTTTTCGGTTAATTAAGCGATCTTAATCAAGGTCATTGATAATGGTCGATCAACCGTCCTATCTTGTCTTGTGACCTTAGTTGGTTCAAAGATCATTAATTTATGTTTATTTTATGTTTAGATCTGATATTTGAATATTTGACATTACTATTCATTTTAATACCAGTTCATTTTGGGTTTTACTGGAAAACAGTCTTGTGCATAACCACTTCTGAAATAAATACTATAATAACAAAAAACAGTGAACTTTAATTCCCACTTCAACAATGTTTCTGAATAAAATGATTACTTCCGTGACTCTTACGCCCTCCTCCATTAACAAGACTGAGTATAACCTTATGCTATATAAAATTTGCTGGTTTCTGTAGTCGATTTTTTGCAACTCAACATCATTTCAAACTGTAGGATCAACTGTTGTGAAACCAAGTTATGCAAAGCAACAGAATTAGTGAAGTCTTAGGGTAAGGTAATGTTATAATAGCGATTAGTTCAGAAGAAACCGTGCAGGGTAAAATTTTTTAATTCATAGTGTTTTTGTTTATTTATAGCTTGATTTATCGAAACTTGATTGGTTAATTAGAATGTTCGTTTTGACTCTTCACTTTTCTTTTGAAAACCTTGTTGGGAAAACGGTCCTGTAAATTATTTTCTGTTAGTTTGTTAATAGAAAAAAACTTTTATTGTTGGTTAATTGCAGGTATCTTTGTAAAGCTTTTCTGTTCTTCTGCTTATGTACTAAAATACAGGGAAATAATTCAGATTGAGGGTAATATTTAAATATCTTGTCAAAAAGTTGAATTACCAATCAAAACTTAAGATCAGCCTTAGTTTTGACAAATTGCTTTTTACAGAATTTGAAGGGGACGGAAATGGGATTGTTATATATTCGAATTGAAAATCTGCATAGTTAATAATCTTTCCTATGAATAAAGTCGTCATAATTTCCATTATCTAGGCACCCACAGATGCAGAGATGTCAAGCTCGTATACAGAAAAGAATTGTTTATTTTGGTCGAAATAAAAAGAAAATGAAAATTTTATTACCAGCTTTGATCTCTAGACCCTGTCGGCATACCGTGATATATTCAATTGTATCGCTGCCTGTTGAACACTGTTCTTCCCCTTCCCACCGACTTTCTCAATAAAGGTATACAAGCATGCAAATTTACTTCTGATTGGTGAATTCATTTTAGCTAGCCAATCATAGACCAATTCATATGTTTATACTATGAATGCGCTATAATAAAACCGAAGAGTTTGTTCTGACTTCTCACCTTGATTTAGCGTAGTTGGCTTGATTGCAGTCACGTTAACTGTAGCTCTTAGAACAAACAAAAGGTTTCAAACCAAAGTAAATCGTGTATACTGAGGCCTATCAGAATTGTGGGCATCTTAGGAGCTCCTTGGGCGATCGACTTAAAATATTTTTGGGATGCTGGGGGCCGAGCAAATTGAAAAAGTGGTAGAGGTAAATTGAAATAAATTGTATACTCACGTCGGAAAAACTGCATAACAAGACTAAAAGATTAAGGACCAAATAGGTTATTAAATTTTGTGTCTCTAATCAGCTTAAAAGATCTTACTCAAACGTTTCTTGGCTAGTTGTGGCCTCTATGAAGAAAATAAAGAGGAAACTAGTTTCGGCTGGTGACGCCCGAAAATAGGTTGTTTTTTTTTTTGTCTCTGAATGGCTAGTAGCTTACAGAGTATGTTGACAGCAATGAAGACACTTTCTTATGATTGGTTGCATATTTTTATGACTCTTGAACTTTCGCCTATAAATTTTGTTCTCTCAGATTGGCTTACAAACTTACAGAGCGAGTATACAGAAAAAAAGGACGTTAATGAAGACAAAACCTCTGGGGAAATATGTTGCATTATGTCGTGACACTAAGAATGGTCCCAAATTTGTTTTGTATCAGATTACCTAGGAACTCAAATTATAAATTTACTGGGCCAAACTAACAGGCGCGGACGCGCCGCCCCTCCAACGTTTTTGGCATTCGGTAAAGTTTTTTCTGAAGGCGAAAATTTCGGCAGAAACGTTGCAAAATTGCCTGAAATGTAGCAAAATTCTTGATTTCTGCAGAAAATTCGGCATAAATCAGGTAGCGATTCGGTAAAATTTCCGAAGATCGCCCCTCCAATGAAATGAGTCTCGGGACGCCCCTGCACGCGAGTAAGTTGAGTCAATGCACATGCATTTAAGGATTTGGGAGTTGGATACCAAACATTTTGCGATACTGAAAAGGAAACAAGCTTCCATTTTTTGGCTGTTTTCAGAACTAAGGTCAACCATTGGCGGTTCCAGCCTCTCTTACGCCGAGCGCAAAATCTTGAGCAGTGCACCCCCTCCCCCCTATCTCACAATAAATTTGCAGGCCAAATTTTAGCAAAATTTTCATTTATTAACAAACTTATTTTCAATTTATTAATGAATTAATAATTTATTGTTTAACTATTTTTATTTATTTTATCAATTAACTAATAATCTATTAATTATTTCATTTATTAACTACACCCTCTAGTTTATTTTAATAAAATAAAGTTTAAAATGATTATAACTGTTACCTTATTTATTTGAGATTTTGCACCCCTAAAATTTCTGCACCCGGGGCAAGTACACTGTACATGAGCTTGACATGAAACATCTTCCTAACTAAGTTATCTGTTATGGGATATCGTGGTTGCAGCTACTTTCCTCGTTTTCATTATTTAAGCCGAGGGACAGTATGTTTCCTATGTAAGCGTTTCGGACAAGCTGGTTCTAATGGTGTACTTTGTGTTTCGATCTGACACCATTTTTAGGAGTTTTAGGAGTAAAGTGCTATTTTAATAGCTATAAAAAAACGAAGAACAGAGGTGACAGATAAAAATGACCAGTTAGCCAGTCTCGCTGCTTTAATATAGCTCATAGCTCGATATCATAGCTTAAATCATAGCTTTATGATATCATAGCTAAAATAGAAAATAGCTATGCAATAGAAATAAGAAGATATTTTTCAAAGTCTAGGGGGGAGGGATGGGCAATTGTCCCTCTTGCCCCCCTAATTGGCGGGCCTGGACGCAGAAAACCATCATAGGAGGATCCTCTATAGGAGAACCACCTCGACAGGGCGCAGAATCTAGATCTATGGAGTAAAGTCTCTGCAAAGAGGTACCTCGACCCTGTGGGGGATACCCATAAGACTGGGGACTTTGCGGTCAACTCTATTTCCACTCGATTAGTGGCACTTCTCGAGTAAATTATAGCCTCGTAAACGACCCAGCATTTATACTGGATTATGATTAATGGATACGTCTTCTGGGCCTGATCTGTTTTGGTGGGCGTTTTCTGGACTAAAAACCTCTTCCTATCTAATTTATCTACTATGGGTTGCCACATCCCCCCCCCCATAGTAGTATAATTTTTGTGGACATGGATATATGATGAGTCGGAGGTAATAGGCTTGAGATTGCCAGTGCAATATTTCGAGTCTTGTTGATAGAAGAGCATCCCCAAATGTGGAAAACCGTGTTGTGACCGAGGTAGACCCAGGATTGCACAAAACCTCCATTCAACTGGAGGTCCCAAGGACTTTTTTCGGCCCGGTTTTAAACTGGCTTAAGTGCTACTTGTAGACTTGGGAAGACATACTAGTCCTCGTCCTGCACTGGTTCTGGGACCACTGCTTTTCCTGGGGCCATAATAATTTCAATGATTTAAAGAAAATGAAAATTGCAACTTGAAATGTTACGATGTTAGAAAATTTGACCATCGTATCGACATATTGACTGACGGATTAAGACGCTTTGAACTGAGCTTATTATGAATTTCAGAAACTGATATTTTTACTTACTGCAATAGGAACAAATAGACAGGGTCTCAGGTAGAAATCTGGTATTTTTATTAGGAGATTTTAACGGCCAGGTCCGTAGAAATGGGGATAGATGACATCCTAGCCTAGATAAATTTGGTTTAGGAAAAGAAAACAATAATGGCTGCAGACTGCTGCAATTTTGTCGGTATGACAATCTAGTATTGATTATGTTATTATAAACCGAAGACTGGAAGGATCGATACAAGATACTATGGTAAATAGGAGTGCTGTTATTGATGTTAAAAGTAAAGATCTAGGGTTAATTTAAAGCTGAAATTTCGGAAGGATAACTACCTCCCGGAAAGTTATGATGTTGGTAGACTCCAGGATGAGAATTTGAGAGGAACTTTCCAGGAGCAGTTGAATACTTAACTCCCGAGTTTAAAATTTGACAACGTGGAAGATAGATGGAATAATTTTTGGGAAAAACAATTTGTGAAGACGCTGATGATGTCTTAGGGAAGGGAAATATGACCGCAGCTAAGAATATTAGTGAAAAACCTTTATGTTTAGTAGAGAGGAGAAGGAGCTTGTACAAGAATTATCTGGCTGATAGATCATATGAAAACAAAAGGAATGTTATAAAAGTAGAGAAAGCATTAAAATATGAACTAAGGAGGTGTGAAGTGGAGGCCATGGATAAAATTGCCGAGGATTAGGAAGATGCAGCTAGACGACATAATAGTAAAAAAAGTCTGCGAATCAGGATTAGAAAATTGAAAGTTACAGCGATGACAGTGGTCAAATATGGCTCCGAAGCATGGGTGCTCCGAAAAGCGGATGAAGATTTGCAAGATATTTTCCAGAGAAATTGCCTACAGATTGTTCTGGGTACCCGGCTGACTGACCGTAGTTCAAACAGTAGGCTGTACGAAAAGTGTGGTTCGATCCCGCTTTCTAGGGCTGTAATGAGAAAGGGTGAGATGGTTAGGACACGTTTTGCGTATGAAGGAAGACAGATTGCCAAAGATTGTGCTTGTCAGCCAACCGTCTAAGACTAAACGAAAAGCGGATCGTCCCATAATGGGGCTGGAGGATGTCATAAAGAAAGACTTAGGGGAAATGAGAACTTCTTGGGAGGGTGTAAAGAGGAAGACTTTGATTAGATTGCGAGGGAGGAGTGTGCGTAGCTATGTTGGCCTCAGGCGGCTTGGTGCTGCAGTGAGTTGTTAGTAGTAGCAGTAGTTTCAGGAATAGATAAATTGGAAGGCTTCATTAAAGCGTATTATCGTAATAAGCAATGTTGTGCATTTGGGCACTTTCTGGGGTGTCTGTGTAACATGCGAATGACATCCTTCAAATCAGCACATTTTTTACTAAAAGAAATGATGCTATTTTCACTTTTATGACTACTCTGTCTTATAGTTGGCATCTAGCAACACTGCTAACGAGTTATTTTGTCTTTCGCGTTTGAGAGAGCAGGTATGTCTTAAAATAGATTTCAACTCTGTAAATTAACAAGTAAAGTTTAGTATAATCAATACAATATCCTGTACAGAACTAAAACAGATATTCTAAGATCACAATTAAGCAAAATTCATTTAATCCTTTGGAAAACCACACATGTCACATACAGGTCTTCCATGGTTAATGTAAGTACATTGTTTGCACGTCCATTCATCACTAGATGTCAGGCCCGTTACAACGTTTTCTTGCAGGAGCTGTTCAAGAGTAGCCCACGGCTGTTCCTCTCGCCAATGGTAAGCTTGTAGCATGTCTTTAGCTTTGATAGCATCAATTAAGGGTTTTATATTTTCCTAGAAAAAGAAGGAATGTTAAAATTAAAGTTAGCATTTAAAACAAACTTATTAAAATCCCCCCCGCCCTTCCATAAAAAAAATAGAAATTTGAAGCTTTGCCTTGCTACTACAACAAAAAGTGTAACAATACTGAAAACGCTCAAACCACCACCTCCAGTAGCAGGCTTACATTTAGCAGCAATATTTTAAAAACATTGGTGCATAAATTTAATGCTTCGCTATACTCTTGCATAAAATGACTTGAAAAAGTTAAAAAAAAAAGAAAAAGAAAGAAAAAAAAAGAAAAAAAAGGAGTAAATCCCATGATCATTGATAACACTCTTCTCTGCTTTTCGACACCGAATACTTAATTATTAACATATTTTCTAAAATCATGACTATTTTTATATTGTATTTATATAGAATCGAAAATAAGAGCTAGTTTGATCGCGCAATTCTGAGATCTAATATCCCTTTTAAGTCACAAGACGGATCAGATGCCCGCTCTTTCTTCTGTTTGTTCCGAATCCAGTTGCTGCAACTTTGAAATTCCGTTTACTCTCATTGGAGTTACGTCTGTTATATAATCTTAACAATCGTGTCATGAAATGAAACGAATCATCGATATATCACGAATGAATCACATGAAATGATTCAATGAGGAATAAAATCACCGATGAATCATCATACGGTGGATCACCATGTGGTTTGCGAAGAGCCTTGACAAGTCTTTCCCCTAATCAAAGGGGATAACAATTACATTTGGCTAAGTTTACCTTGAACAATATCCACACTGAGTCCATTTTTCACAGCCTTCATAACTCAGTCTTCCCTCGTTACCCTTATTGAAACTTCTAATAAGGGTATCACCTCTCAGGGTTTGAACAGCCCTCCCAAATTTTTTGTCCGGCGCGTAAACGTAACAAAAATACACATAATAAAATTTTTGATGCCTTTTTTAAAGTAAAAAAACAAGTTTTTTTTCACTGGAATTAAGGAGCAACATTAGAACTTGCAACAAACACAAATTATTCTATATATGAGGGGGCTTCCACTTCCTCAACCCTCGCTCGTTACGCTAAAGTCTTAAAGTTCTTTAAAAATACTGCTCTTTTAGTTTAAACAGGTCTTCTGTTTGACCACTCTTTCTTTAAAGAGTGAGGGTTGAGGAAGAGGCAGCCGCCCTCATATAGGGAATGATTTCTGTTCGTTTTAAAGTTTAATATTACTCCTTACTTTCGGTTAAGAATTTAAATTCTGACCATTTTTCATATCATGCCTGAAAATCTCTTTTCCTCTCCCCCCTTCTGTTTAAAATCTCGCCTGGAAAATTTCCCCCGGAAACTTTTCTCCGCACCAAAAATTCTCCCCGTGAAAAATTGCCCCAGCCGAAAATACCTCCAAAAATTCTCGTATATTTCCCAATAGGCAATGCTATTTGGAAAATAAGGGCAATTTTCGTTGCTTACAGCCTTTCCCCCAAAGGCATAGTTATTGGACCTCGAAATTTGATCTGAAGTCGTTGGGGAAAAAGGGGCGTGGGAGGGGGATAGTCACCCTTCAATCTTT
>JAQQPU010001510.1:32572-46266 GCA_029168905.1 Artemia sp. Kazakhstan ARC1039 | reverse complement strand
AAATAGAAGCTCGAAGCTTCTATTTTTAGTCTTTAAACACGATTTTTGTTTTGCATCTGATAATAAAAGTTTTTATTGAAGTTTTTTAATGTTTTCGTTTTACTCTTTGTAAATACTTTAATCGATTTTTGCTCTTCATACTTCGTACTAACGAAGTTTATTTCCTACTGCAGATCACTGCTCGTAGAACTTCATCCCGAGACCACGCCTATCCCTTCTTCAAAATAAGCAATAGCACAGCAATACCTGTAACATGAATTAAAGATCTAAAACCTAACCGAACTGACATACGATGACAAAACCAAAAACGAAGAACAATCAAACAAATATTTCGCCTGTATGCAACAAGGCTTCCTCGGTGTTGAAAAAGAAAGAATCTCAATCAAACCAACAATGAGATATTTCCGCAACAACACAGAAGTAGTCAGGGGCGTCCTGAGGCTCATTTTATTTGGGGAACGATCTTCGTAAATTTTACCGAATCGCTATCTGATGTATGCCAAATTTTCTGCAGAAATCAGGAATTTTGCTAAATGTCAGTCAATTTTGCAAAATTTTACCGAATACCAAAAAAGTTGGGGGGGGGGGGGGCACCCCTCCCTCCTCGAGACGCCCCTGGAAGCAGTTGCTCTGTTTTGTTACAGAAGCATATTCTACCTCGATGGTTTTTTCATATATTCTAAAATGTATTCTACCTCCAATGGCTTTTTCATGGAGCAGCTATTGCATATGTTGTTGTAGTAGATAGTAGTTAACGTTGTACAACAATAGTAGCCATTGTTGTCAATCATATCTAGTTAAGATAGGTAGCGTTAATAATCTTAAATCCCTCCACATTGAGGTCAGGCGTTTCTATTAGGGGGTAGGAACAACTCGCTCTCTGATTTTCACTCAGAAAACCCTAGATTTCGGTCATGTGCATTATAGTAAACCTGCCTACTACCAGCAACTCGCCCTAACTAGTTAGCAGTTTTAGTCGTTTCTAAGTTAAGTATAAGCACCCTGTTCGGGAATGCTCTCAATGGGCACGTCAATATCTATAATATGTAAGACCATATTTACATAATTCTTTCATACCAAGGACAGCAATATACCTCTCACCCTCTTCTCAGTCAAAAGGTATTTCTGGTTCAAAATCCCTGAAAGTCCCTAACTTATGATTTTACTATTTTACGATGGTTTGTGATGATATTGAGACAACTGGTGCGTTTTTTTTTTTTTTTTTTTTTTTTTTTTTTTTTTTTTTTTTTTTTAAATTCAAGATGGCGCAGGATCGTAGGAAGAAGCCTTATGATAGATTTTTTTTTCTGCTGATAAGTTTTGCTACTATAATGGGTTTCCTCATATTCTTACAACTCTCTTTGTTAAAATTCTTCCATCGATTTAAAGACCCCTTTCCTTGAAAGAAGTGTTCTGCCCCTAATCTATTCAGTACGAGTGAAATGGCTAGCATAATCAATACGAGCTTCCAGATTTTCTTGTCGTTGATGCCATTCGAACACTATTTTTCTTATTCTTTGATGTACCTTTCACTGGTGCCGGGATTACATTGCACCAACTGGCTGTAGAAACTATGACTGTACTGTCAAATGGCTTAAAAGATTCAACCCAATAGCGCGCAATAAATGCAACATACTGGTGTGCGTGTAACTGAACCCCAAGCAACTGAACCCCTGTAACTGAACCACCATGTAACTGAACCACCGTGTAACTGAATCACCGTGCAACTGAACCTCCGTATAACTGAACCCCCGTGCAACTGAACCACCGGGCAACTGAACCCCATTTAACTAAAACCTCGTGTAACTAAACCCCCGTGCAACTCAACCCCATTTAACTGAACCCCCATGTAACTAAACTCCCGTGTAACTGAACCCCCGTGCTACTAAACCACCGTACAACTGAACCACCGTGCAACTGAACCACCTTGCAACTGAACCCTCGTGTAATTGAACCACCGTGCAACTGAACCCTCGTGTAACTGAACCACCATGCAACTGAACCCTCGTGTAACTGAACCCTCGTGCAACTCAACCACCGTACTTACATTGGGTAAAACACATTACGGTTATGAACCATAGTTATTTAACTATGGTATAGTTATTTAACCTTTAAACTGTTTTAAATAAAATGGCCGTCCCAAAATTTAGATCGGATGTATTTGGGGGAAAAATAGGGTGGGGTGGAAGCCCTCCGATCACTTTTAACTCTGAAAAAGTGTGCTGTAGATTTTGATTTCCAATCGAATGAGCCCCTCCCCCAAAGTTCATACAAATTTTTTTCTACAAAAACCTTATGTGTTAGCAATGAACAACTAGCTTAACTTACAGCCCTTGCCCCAGATGCTGCTGGTGGGGTTGTTAGCCCCAAAGGCATGGTTATTTGATCTTCAGACTATTTTGAATAAAATGTTTATTTTTATTTTGATCGGATGTATTTGGGGGGGGGGGGGGGGTCGGTTGAGAAGGAAAGGCTGATTGTCCTCTGATTACCTTTGATTCTTCGAAATTGAAATTGAACTTTCAATTTCCAATCGAATGAGCCTCCTTCAAAGTTTTTACGATCATCCCTTCTATAAAAACCTTAAATTTTAACAATTGGTAACTTGCAATAACATACAGATTGCTGATACAGGTGTATCAGCAATTTTTTTTTGGGAACAGCTTAGCGTATCAAGATGAAACTTCTGGGGCATCTATCTGCTGCTACTGCTCCTACTACAACCTCTGCTACTATTAAACTAGCACTATCAAGGCTACGCATATCAAGTTGAAAATTTGACAGAATGAGGTATTTGAGGTGGAACTTGAACTAAATCAAAAGACACTATGTGCATGCAGATTTTCAGAATGGCATATCTCAAAAAGGGATTTGTGTATTAAGTTGGAACTTTCAGAGAGTGCCTAAAAGGGAAAGTCAATTCACCAAAAGGAAATATGTGCACGCTCAGGCCTGAATTTACAACTAGGTCCCTAGGTCCGGACCTAGAAGCGCATAATGGTAGCGGGAGCAATTAATTATCACTGAGCAATTTTTTCCTGACCAAAACTGGACTGATGCAATTTTTTCGTCGCCAGGTCCACTCTGCCGCCACGCTGCCTATTCACAGAAAAGTGACTTTAAAACAACACAGAAATTCCATAGTCACTTATAAACTGTCAGCTGTCTCCCAAGAATGGTAGCTGAGAGTTCGGTATTACCCCTCTCTTTCATCACTTTTCGCTCATCAGTTGTATTCTGTTAACACACAGTTACATTGTTACACACAGTTACAGTTACATGGGGGTTCAGTTACACGGGGGTTTAGTTAAATGGGGTTGAGTTGCACGAGGGTTCAGTTAAAGGGGGATCAGTTGCACGTGGATTTGGTTATAAGGGGTTCAGTTGCACAGGGGTTCAGTGACATGGAGGTTCAGTTACACGGGGGTTTAGTTAAATGGGGTTGAGTTGCACGGGGGTTGAGTTGCACGAGGGTTCAGTTTAAGGGGGTTCAGTTGCACGGGGGTTCGGTTATACGGGGGTTCAGTTGCACGGGGGTTCAGTTACATGGGGGTTCAGTTACACGGGGGTTTAGTTAAATGAGGTTGAGTTGCACGAGGGTTCAGTTAAAGGGGGTTCAGTAGCACAATTGTTCAGTTGCACGGGGGTTCGGTTATACGGGGGTGCAGTTGCACGGTGGTTCAGTTACACGGTGGTTCAGTTACACGGTGGTTCAGTTACAGGGGTTCAGTTGCTTGGGGTTCACTTACAACGGAACCCAACATAATATCCCCTTTCTTATGGCGTCTGGATGTCCACTAAAGTAACAACTTCATTCCAAGAAAAGACAAAAATACAAGTGATATCATTCAAAGCGTTGATTCAATAGTTTCGGACAGATGGTATTTGGAATTCCCTTCTCTTTCATGTAATCACTTTTTTGTGCGTGGGATCTCTCGATAAACGCGGGAAAAAATGTTACCTCAATGAATTGCATAGATGTTAAAACCCGTTTTATACTATTTTACAACACATGTTTTGAAGACTTGATAGCTATCAGGAAAGGATAAGCTTCCTATTTGACCTTCTCTTCATGGAATTTCAGTCAAACTTGATTTGGTACTTGTGCATTATATGGGCCTTTCTAAAAAGTCAAGTTTGGTTAATGCTAATGAAATAAAATAAAATAGTATGAATATATAATAGTTTATAAACAAATTTGGGCTATATATTTGCACATTAGAGGGGGTGGGGGTAAAGCATAGCATATATTAAATACGTAACCTAACCTAGGTACCTTCCCCCCATAAAACCCCCAAAAACAGCAGTTTAAATATCGTAACGCAATGAAAACCAAGCTATGCATTGCATTACTCTAGCGGTCTCTTGATTTAACCCATCAAAACATGTTTTTCGTGACTAGTTTCCCTGTAAAGGCCCATATAGTGTCCAAGTACCCTTGATTTAATGCATCCTGAAGCTGATGTCATTTGAACAGAGAAGGTCCAAATCAATTATCCAGTTTCTACCCCTCTCGAAATCCAAAACTTTTCTTGGATGTATGAGCACATCTTATTCAGATTATCAAATTAAAATTTGTTTTTATTGTTGTCCATCCCCGAAATCTTCTTTTATAATTGCCCCTCCCCCTGCCGAAATCATTCCTGGGTGGGTAAATCCCATGATCAATGTCACTGTCACCCTAAGTCCCTAACGCTCAAATGTACACTAGCCATAAGAATCGCCCCGACAATCACTCTCACTCTCACATCCAGGTATCTCACATCTCACTATCACATGGAAATGAAAGGTTTGTTGTGTGAGCATAAATGGAAAAGAATTTGAGCGAGTATAAGTGAGTGGGGTGTCAGGAATCACTCCGCTGAATTATTTTGATTGGAAAGAGGTATATAATATCTCTAAACATAGCAGGGTATACGCGACGCACGCGCTTGTACTTAATGCCGTAACAGACTTCTGACAAATTAATATGTAACACGTATTATTTTAAAAATTTCCAGCTTCATGACCACAGAGGATATAACGGTAGAAAGCTGGGAAATGGCTCATCTGATCGCCAAATAAATGTTCTAGCGTCATTTTTAAGGGCCAAAACCGAATAAAGATTGACCGACCGCCTTTGTTATAGTCTTTGTTACCAGGGCGACTCATGTGATAACTCATCAAAGCTTTAATATAGCCATTCTAAGCAAAACGATCGAAAGATCCAAAAATATACCTCATGGATAGCATAACTGGAGCAGCCCAACGGACAAGGGCCCCAAGTTATCCACCTCTCCCCCAAACTCGGTGAGTATAGACTCGTTGCACGTCTTTTGATTCGTAATTGCTTTGGAGTAATTTTGGGAACCATTATGGATGATCATGACTTCTAAATCACAATACGGTTATTAAATATTTTAGACACGAATTTTCATGATGCGTATGAATCAAGAAACATAGGATCCCCTTGTCGATATAATTTTCAACTTCTGTAACTGTAGAACCCAAATCAGGGACCAGGAGCCCAAATTCTTCCCCTCGAGCTTTATAAGTCAAGAAAAAATTGCTTGATAACCGTCAAGCAAATAGTTTCGTCTCTTGATAGAATGTAAAACCCTGCCTATGCCTATGTTACTTTACCACACACTTCATATAATTATCCAGTAAGCTTATCGCAGATCATTTCTGGTCTTCGTTCTCGGTGCGAACAAAAAGCTCCTCCCACTTCTTTCTGCATTAGCGGGTTAGTCTGTTTCCGATTGTTTCCAACAAAGTGCATTATTCGTAATAGCGGGTTTCCACTTGTTTCCGATTAAATCACAGTCTGACTTGTCTACCCGTGAAAAGATCTGATTCCGCCTATGTTTCTATCTGCAAAAACGTTCTCTGGAGCACTCGCACCTTCGTCCGGGGTTTTATAATGGGTGAGATAGGGAAAGATCATACTGGATAATTATATGAACTGTGCTTTACCATCAATCTTTCAATGATTTTAAATATTTGCCGATTAAATCTTTTCTATGTGTGGCAGGCTACAAACGTGCATAAACATAGATTAATAACAAACAAAAGTATACGCTATACGCGTAATTTTTGCATCACAATTTTAAGATAATAAAAGGGGTCATTTAGTTGTACTTGATTTAAATAACAACATTTTCAGTTAAAATACAAGCTACTTCCTTCAAATAAATCACAGTTTCAGCCATTTAATTCACTGTCGAAGCTGTCAAAAGTCCAAAAAAGCAACTCGGGACAACAAAATCCGTGCAGCCCTATGGGCAAGAGTCCTAAATAATGCAAATAATTCATTTGAAACATAGACTTCATAGATATATTTCAGCACATCGGTGGGCAAGTCAAATTTCCGTAGAAACCAGGATCGCGTACAGGTTCCGGTTTATAGAATTACAAGCCCTTAAAAGTTACCTCCACCCCCCTCCCAAATCCATAAGCACTGACGCGCTGTGCCTCTTTCGACCAGTCATTTAATCAGGGATCATTTTAATAGTACTCATTGATTCGTTTAAACAAAGGTACGGTAACTATATATTTCATATATGGTGTTTTATTATGTTTCTGTGGTCACAGACAAAAGGTATATGATATTATATACCCTTCGTCTGTGGTCTTAACAAGGCCAGATTTAGGAAGGGGTGTGATACGGGGTTTGCAACCCCCTCCCCCGACACTTTTGTCCGACTCGTAAAACCGTAACAAAAATGCGTATAAACGATGTTTTACTGCGTCTTTAAAAGTGTTTTATTGTACCCCCCCCCCCACGGGGGATCCCTGGGGTGGAGGGTCCCACCCCAAACAGAAATCCCGGATACACCCTTGGGTCTGAGTCAAAGAAATGACGGATTCACTAGTCCGTATGGTCTTTATAACTAGAGTGCCTACAGCGGGGCATTTAAATTTGTGATAATTCTAAATTCTAAAATTGTTCTTTACTTTTCCCGAAAAATTCTATATCTTTTTTTAATTTGAAGAAAAAAACTGGAACATTTAAAAAATCCAATAGGAAACTTATTGAGGAATTTCTGGCTATAGATTTACAAAATAAACTATAAATTACCACATCTATGGTTGATATTTACCTATTTTCCACAGGGAATGAGGATCCCTGTTGTGGAACATGAAAAGTGTAGACAGGCTCTAAAGGAGTGGCCACAGGAACATCCACCAAAAGATATTCAACGGGGAAAGGTCTAGCGATTTTTGATATTTCGTTGCCATATTCATCTTTTTCCTGAAATGAAGGGAGAGTTGGTATACATGTTAACGTGTAAATAAACGTAATTATAATAATAATGATGTAATGATATGAAAATAAATAAATAATATATCAACAAATGTTAGCTCGACAATGGCATCAATTAGGAGATGATGAGACATTCATCACAATCACTCCCAGATTCCCCCCCCCCCAGGATTTAAAAAAATACTTGTTTTAGTACTTTTATTGAAAATACCATTTTTTGGTATTCTTATGTTAAAAAACGTATAAAAACAAAATTAAAAACATATATTTACCCCCCTCTCCGACATTTTCCTGAATTGATGCCATTGATGCCATTCGGGAATCAAGTGTGTCGAGTTCATGATATAGAAATCGGAGTTACAAAAGAAGATAAACTGTTAGTTTTTATTCATAGTAATTGCCATTTGGTGGACTTTTTTGCGGAATGTTCTCTTATACATTTGAATACAGAATACAGTGTTGGAGTTTACAATGGCAAATACTTCTAAATGGTAGTAAACTATAAGTAAAAATGTTTCAACTTACTGTCAAAGCTATTTTTAGATAATTGCTGCTAGAAAATTACCAAATCAGTAGAATGCATGTATGGAATACTGAAACTCCTATACGTCTTTCATAGATAGTATGTAGCCCCTTACTTGCCAAGGTCATTCCCTTTTTTTCCGGGTTTCCTTTTACTCAAATTCCATAAATCCTTTTGAATAAATTCAGTATAAATCTAGGTATCTAGGTAAATCTAGCTATCTAGTTATATAAATCACTACTTAATGCGATAAATTTCGAATAAAAAAAAAAAAATAAATAAATATAATAGACTTAAAACAAATATAATTACATTTCAAAAGCATACTTATACATTTAATAGCAAATCGCATGGACTATTGATTTAAAAAAAATTGAGGTTTTATTTTTTCAATTTTTTTCAATGAAAGTACTTAAACAGCCATTTTTCAATGAAAATACAGAAAAAAAAGGTGTTTTCAAAATTCAGGGTAGGGGGGGGGGTGGCAGCCCTGTTCATTGCACTCTTGGAATATAAGTAATCACTACGTGCGACAAGCACGTAGCACGACCGGACAGGCATACTCAAGAATAGGAAAAATACAGACAAACCGAAGACCGTCACTGTCGTTTTCAGAGCGTCGAAGAGGATTTAATGTTTGCACTGCCGTATTTGCTCATTGAATGAGGATTTGATGATGGAGGGGTGGGCCTTCGTAGCCTTCCTCGATACAACATCTCATGATTTTTACAATTTTACCGGAAACTTCTTACATTTTCTGTATAATAGCCTATGCGTTTTTTCTTAGAGTTTTACCCTGATGTATAGTTCTTACAAGGAACTGAATGTTTGGACACCAGCTCTTATTCTCAAAAAACAGGAAAAAAGTTTTTGTGCTTCCATTATTCTCGTATTTGTATGGGTTTCCCGGAATTCGCCCAAAGAAAATTGTGTCCTCCGACATCTCCCCAGTAGCACTGTATTAACGCAAAGGGTTGTTCACAATGAGATATTACTAATTCCGAGATTTAGCTAGCGCTCAATTAAGCCAATCAGAAAATGCTATGAAAAATCCTGATTGGCTCAAATTAGTTTTAGCTAAGTCTTTTTAAAGATTTTCGGAAATCCTAGGTAAAAGACTTTCGAAAAATTCGCAAAACCCGCCTTAGTGTAAGTACTGGTACTGTTGTACTAAAGGGACTCTTTTATATAGTGCTAGTATGGTTAATGCTAATGAAATAAAATAAAATAGGGTACCATCCCTTTATATGGGCCTTTCTAAAAAGTCAAGTTTGGTTAATGCTAATGATATAAAATAAAATAGGATGACTATATAATAGTTTAGAAACAAATTTGGGCTATATATTTGCACATTAGGGGGAGTAGGGGCAAAGCAAAGCATATATTAAATACGTAACCTAACCTAGGTACCCTCCCCCCCAAAAAAAAACACCAAAAAACAACACTTTAAATATCTTAAAACCACGCTATACAATGTATTTCTCTACAGCGGTGTATTGAATCATCAAGTAAAAACGGGTTTTTCATTGCGTCTCTCCTGTTTGACTATAGCATCTCTTTTTGGACTTCTTTAGAGAGGCCCGTATATAGGGATTGTACCTAAAACAGGATGACTATATAATGGTTTAAAAAAAAAAAAAAATGGGCTATATATTTGTACATTAGGGGGGGGGGGGAAAGCATAGCATATATTAAATACGTAACCTAACCTAACCTAGGTACCTTTTTTCCCCTAAAAAACAGCAATTTAAATATCGTATACGATATTAAAACCATGCTATACATTGTATTTCTCTACAGCGGTATCTTGTATCATCCCGTAAAAAAGGGTTTTTCAACGCGTCTCGAGTTTGAGATATAAAGAGTCCCTTTAGTACAGCAGTACCTAATTACTGAATACTTGAATACCAAAGGGGGTTTCTTTCTAAATTTGCGGCACCATTTCACAATATGGCGCTTTCTTTTATCGGGTTTTAAGATGACTATTGAATCTTCTTTTGAAAGAGTCAACAGAGATAAGTTAATTATATAAATATAATTAACGTATAAGTTTTATTAGCGAATTATAAAATTGAAAGCAAGCACATTAGACCTTAGACTTTGGATCCTCCTGTGCCTCCAGAGGCGCTTAGGGCATCCAAGAAGAGCCGCCAGTCATCTCTCATTGCTGCGGCCGCCCAGACATCCAAGACAGAGTACTTCTGGCTGCGCCAAATTTGAGACAGTTTCCTGAAAGATGTATTAGCCTAGCCGATTCTTAACTTTACTTCTCGCTGACACGATCCTGAATTGTAGATGGTACTTCCTAAGTACTTGAACTCTACGACTTCCTCTATCGTCTGGTTATCAAACAGTTCGTGGTAACGAACTGTAAGTAAGGAGCGACCCGGCTCAACAGTAACCGAAACTCTAAAAAACGGAATTTTGATACCAATAGATACTTCAGAAGAATCAGATTTTTATGTTGATTTCAAATATATAAGTTTCATCAAGTTTAGTTATAGCCGTCAAAAGTTAAGCGTCTGAGAAAATTTGCCTTATTTTCGAAAAAAGGGGGAAACAACCCCTAGAAGTCATAGAAATCTAATGAAAATCACACCATCAGATTCAGCGTATCAGAAAACCCTACTATAGAGGTTTCAAGCTCCTATTCTGCAAACATGTGGAATTTTGTATTTTTTGCCAGAAGAAAGATCACGGATGCGTGTTTATTTGTTTGTTTTTTTTCCCCAGGGATGATCGTATCGATCCAGTAGTCTTAGAATATCGCGAGAGGGCTCATTCGAACCGAAATTAAAATATATAGTGCCCTTTTTAAGTGATCAAAAAAATTGGAGGGCAACTTGGCCCCCTCCCACGCTCATTTTTTTCCCGAAGTCACCCAATCAAAATTTTGAGATAGCCGTTTTGTTCAGCATAGTCGAAAATCTAATAAATATGTCTTTGAGGATGACTTAGTCCCCCACAGTTCCCGGGGGAAGGGCTGCAAATTATGAATATTGCCCATTCTTTACATATAGTATCGGTTAATGGGAAGTATACAGACGTTTCAGGAGATATTAATTTGTCTTTGAGGATGACTTAATTCTCCATAGTTCCCGGGGGAAGGGCAGCAATTCATAAACTTTGCCTATTGTAGATAATTCTATAAACTGTGGTTTACATATAGTATTGGTTATTGGGAAGCACAGTTTATAGAATTTTCTATAAACTGATTCTATAAACTGTGTTGGGAAGTATACAGGTGTTTTCAGGAGGAATTTTTTTCTATTGAGGGGTCGGAGTAGGGGTTACGGGGGTGGATCTTTCCATGGATGGTATTTCCTTGGGGGAAGGAACATTTCCATGAAGGGGGCGCCAGATTTCCCAGCATTATTTAAAAAACGATCAAAAATTAAATAAAAAAATAAGTTTTTTTCAACTGAAAATAAGGAGCAATATTAAAACTTAAACGAACAGAAATTATTGCGTATATGAGAGGGTTCGCCCCCCTAGTCAACACCTCGCTCTTTACGCTAAAGTTTTTTAGTACTTTCAAAAGAGTTATCTAAAACGTTCAGAAATTAACTAAAAAAACATTTTTTTCTTAACTGAAAGTAAGGAGCGACATTAAAACTTAAAACGAACAGAAATTATTTAGTATGTGAAAGGGACTGTCCCCTCCTCAACGCCTCGCTCTTTACGGTAAAGTTTGACTCTGTCTCAAAACTTTATTTTTAAAACAATAAAACACTTTAGAGTAAAGAGCGAGGCGTTGAGGAGGGGATAGCCCATTTAATATACGGGATAATTTCTGTTCGTTTTAAGTTTTAATGTCACTCCTTATTTTCAGTTTAAAAAAAACTTGTTTTTTTTTAGTTATTTGCATCGTAGGTCGAGTGGAGATCCAGTGTTCGCCATACTTTTTTGCTTTTTTACCTTCGCAAATTTCAATGTATTAATATAATACGATAACAACAGAGGAACTTCATATGCAAATTCCGTTGCTGTTTGATTTTTGACTGATGTGAAGTTGCGCAACCGTCATAGGCTTGAAGGCAAGCCAATTATTGTTTGCTAAATAAGAAAATTGCGTAACCAGGCGAATTATTGATTATTGCATCATTACAGGCTTCTGAGACATTCTAGCATTCTAGCGTTTTGAAAATAAGGGTTTACTATATTCCTCTATCTTTATTTGGTACTTGTTAAATATCCCGAAGAAAAAAGGGTACATATGTGTTAGTCAGTACATACTCGAGAATTTGGATTTATAGTACCCGTCAACACCATCACAAAATTTACCCACCATGTTCACAGAAAAGATTAGGCCAAAACTCTTTTTCTAGCCGAGTGTGGAAGACTTGGAACTCACTTCCATCGGAAATAATTGCAAGTACCACGGTCCAGTCTTTCAAAAGTAGTTTAGCCTCTACAGATTTCGGTATTTATGCATTAGAACTAAACCAGCGATATACACAAAAGAAGTCAAGTTTGGTTAATGCTAATGAAATAAAATAGGATGAATATAATAGTAGTAGAAACAAATTTGGGCTATATATTTGCACATTAGGTTGGTTGGGGGAGGGGGGTAAGCATAGCATATATTAAATACGTGACCTAACCTAACCTAGGTACATTCCCCCCTCTAAACCCCCAAAAACAACCGTTTAGATATTGTGAAATCAATGAGAAACCACGCTCTGCCATCAATTTAACTAGCAAACACCCGTTTGTTCGGTTTCCTTGTACAGTCTAAAGCCTGGTTTAGTTATAACGTATAAGTACCGTACTATTAAATAAATAAATAAAATCAGACAATAACCGGTTTGTTTGTATGCAGAGACAATTAGCTTCAACTCAGTGAAAAACTGTATTGTGGCTATGTTCTCTTTCAAACAGTTCGTGGTAACGAACTGTAAGTAAGGAGCGACCCGGCTCAATGGTAACCGAAACTCTAGAAAACGGTATTTTGATACAAATAGATACATCAAAAGAAACACATTTTAATGCTGATTTCAAATATATAAGTTTCATCGAGTTTAATCCTACCCATCAAAAGTTAGGCGCCTCAGAAAATTTGGCTGATTTTCGAAAAAAGGAGGAAAGACCCCCTAAAAGTTATAGAACCTTAATGAAAATCATACCATCATATTCAGCGTATCAGAGAACCCTACTGTAGAGGTTTCAAGCTCCCATCTACAAAAATGTGGAATTTTGCATTTTTTGCCAGAAGAAAGATCACGGGTGCGTGTTTATTTATTTTTTTTTTTCCCCAGGGGTGATCGTATCGACCCAGTTGTCCTAGAATATCATGGGAGGGCTTATTGGAATGGAAATTAAAAGTTCTAGTGCCCTTTTTAAGTGACAAAAAAATGGAGGGCAACTAGGCCCCCTCCCAAGCTCATTTTTTTCCCAAAGTCACCTGATCAAAATTTTGATATAGCCATTTTGTTCAGCATGTTCGAAAATATAATAAGCATGTCTTTTAGGATGAATTAATGGGAGGGCTGAAAGTTATGAACTTTACCCAATGTTAACATATAGTATTGGTTATTTGGAAGTATAGGCCTACAGACATTTTCAGGGGAGATTTTTCCTGGTAGTGGGGGGGGGGGGTGGGTGGGTCGGGGGTTATGTGGGAGGATCTTTCCATGAAGGAAGTTTTCATGGGGGAAGGGACATTGCTATGAAGGGGACGCCGGACTTCCCAGCATTATTTAAAAAAAGATAAGAAATTTAATATAAAAAAACCTGTGCATTTATTCCTTACTTACAGTTCGTTACCACGAACTGTTTGATACAATAACCGGTTTGATTGTATGCAGAGACAATTAGCTTCAACTCAGTGAAAAACTGTATTGTGGCTATATTTTAATCAATATTTATTTGGTATTTTGGTTAGGTTACATTTTGGATGCAGCCACGCTATACTTACCCCCCCCC
>JAQQPU010001510.1:9165-27572 GCA_029168905.1 Artemia sp. Kazakhstan ARC1039 | reverse complement strand
TATGCGAAATAATAACGAAAAAAAACGTAAATAACGAAAAAAAACCTTAACCCCTCACCCAAAATTTACACAGCTCGAACGCGATCCCCCAACCCTGACACAAAACAGCGTAGACTTGTTGAAACTGCGCACAAAAGTTCTTAGCATTTTAATATAAACCTATTGAATGTGAAACGAGAAATGCTCGCTTGGCTTCAGGTACCCGTTGTGTAACGCCAAATTGTATTCGGGGCTGAGCACAAGTGATTTGCTGAAAATTACAAAAAACCCGCAATTATAGATACACACATTAAGAATTTTCTTCCATGACAGGCTCCACGTACATTCAGGCAGGGGTTTATTTCCATTTTCTCAGATTTTGTCGAATTTAACACGTGCTGGCATTCTTGACAAAATTGTATACCAGATTTTCGGTACTTATGCATTAGCTGGTACCCACGCGATATATTGCACTAAAGGAAACTACTGAAACGGGTATCTGTCAGTAGAGTATTGGATCGCAAACCGTGGTTTGTCATTGCTTTTACAATATTTAAACTATTGGTTTTGGGGTTTAGGGGGGGGGGAGGAAGGTACGTAGGTAGGGTTAGATTACGTATTTAATATGGTTCACCATTTAATATGTTATGCTTTACCCCCCTCCCACCCCCTAATGTGCAAATATATAGCCCAAATTTCTTTCCAAATTATTATATTTTCATCATATTTTGTTTTATTTCATTAGCATTAACCAAACTTGACTTCTCGCGTGAGTACCAGCTAATGCATAAGTACCAGATTTTCTCCTGTTTTCTTTCTTATTCCTGGCCCGAGATATAGATAACCAAATAAACAGTCCTTAAGACTGATATTTCATGTGCAATTTTGGAAAAACACGGTCAATCCTGGAACATTGCCAGATAATTGTCCTCATAATAGGTTAGTAAATTAGGATAAAATCAAGATAACAAAAGGATCAATATTGTGACATTCCAAACACTTTCGTTTCTAGGTAACAAAATACGTAATTTATATCAAGCAAGGAACAAGGCCGTATCTAGGGAAGGGCGGTTGACCCCCCCCCCCCAAAAAAAAAAAAATATTGCGACTCGTAAAAATGTAACAAAAATGATATAAACTAATTTTTGATGTATTTTTAAAGTTTGTTTGCACCCCCCCCCCGAAAGAAATCCTGGATACGGCATTGGTGGCCTACAGCACATAAGCAATGGGGCCTTCCAGCCTGCTCCATAAAACGCCCAAAATTTACCTGATTCACACAATTTGACAAAATTAGGCGAACTTACTCATCTTGCCAAAACAGGGGCCTCATAAAATAAAGTCATATAGCTTGTACGTGCTTAGGTTCTTGTTCGGAACGGGTCCAAACGTTCAGTTTGAATGGGAGAATTCACTATTTGAAAGACAAAAATTGCCCAAAATAAGGAAAAATACAAGAAATTACGGCAAATTTTCAGCATTTCAGGGGTTACTAAAACCCCTTGTGCTCTTTCAGGGGAGGGCCGTCCTTAAAACTCCTTCGAAGTTGCTTCATAAAGGTAACTCATTTTTTTTTACCAGATGTCATCTCTTTCGAAATTCCTTTTTCAAGGTTTTCCAGCCACTTCTTGGAAAGCAGGGGAGAAGCATATCCCCTACCAAATGTAGGTCCTAGGTGTATTTCTTATTCCACTACCACCCTGCTCATACTGACAGCTGTCATGTCTATTAATATACTTTCTCTAGCTATTGGGCAACATTTTAATTAACTATTATTTCTCTATTTCAAAAAAATGTCAATGGGACATTAAATCATTGGATCGAAGAGGCTATATTCAGCAAAATTCACGCAAGCCTTTGACATGAAAAGTGTCCTTTGATTTGCGACTCCGTTTTTCCCGCCAACGAATACCACATTCTTTTATTCTGATTTCAAGTAAACCGGTCGCCGGAAGCATTACTACAACTTTTCAGACATAGTAGTTTCTGACGTAGCACACATCTGCTTTTGCCTAGACGAAGGTATTTAAATTATTGCACTGTTGTCAGATAGTCTGAACCGGAAATAAGTTTGGGCTGGAAACAAGTCCTTTCTCTCTGAATATCGGAATAGGAAAATATAACTTTCGACAAATTTTAATAAAATTTTTCAAAGAGCGATAATGCTAGAATTGTTTTAAATTACAACACCATAAACTGAAAAGAATGAGTGATTTGACTTAGTTTTCACCAGTATGGCATTAGTAAGAACAAATACTGTATCTAATATTTTTTTTCTTTTTCAGTTTTATTAATGTCTATATTTTTACATTGAGAGTAATTGTCTTCTTTAAAAACAGGAAAACGTAGAATTACCTAGAAGGCAAACGATAATTAGAGAGGGGGGGGGGGGTTCAGTCGCCAGCTAGCTAGATATTCGAGACTTCTACAGTACAGAGATTGAGCCGTAGTTGGCTATCGACAATCGTTCTAGTGAGCAAGATAAAATTGTCAATGTTAACTATAAAAATGAATCGAAGCAATATTGATTGCCTCGAAAAAGAGGGCAATATACTATTAAGAAATGAAGTATTTGCAATTTAAGTTTTATAATGTCAACAAGTAATTTGGGTAAAGATGATCACACGGGCGCCCACGAAGGAGCAATCCTGAAGGACACCCAAAACAACAAAATCTTGTACCTTTCTAACCCACCCCTATACTAAAGAGAAATTCTACGGGTATCAAATCCAAAGATTGTCCTTTTCGACTAACCGTCTAGGGCTAAACAGAAAGCAGGTCCGCAATTGGGGTGGGAGGGAGTCGTAAAGAAAGATTTTTTATTGAGAGGATTTATCTAGAGCCAATGCTTACACTTTCTTTTTAGCAGATACTTGGACTTGATTTCGTCTTTTTCAAAACGAAGGGTTTTTGGCGATTAGTAATTTTTTGCAAAACTAATTCTTCTGAAATACTTTGGTGCCAGAAAAGATGAAATCAAGGCCGTAAGTCCTATACTGATTACCACTACATTAAAATTGTTAACAACCAAGACATTGAAGATTTCACAGTTATAAAGGGTGCAAAAAAAAAAAAAAAAAAAAAAAAAAAAAAAAAAAAAAAAAAAAAAAACACTATTTGGAGATTTGAAAAGATGGCGAATAACAATTGAGAATATACAACTATACCTGATTAAAGCTATTGTCAGCATGGAAATGCGAGAGTGTTAATTTTTTTTTGTAAAATGCACAATGCATTTACAGGTGCCACCTCATACAACACGCCTTCTAGGGACGCACGTGCGCAGCAAATTTTGGCGGGAGAGGGGAGGCAATAAAAAAAATAATTATTTGATATGACATTTAAAGATTTCGGCGGGTGTGCCTGGCCCCAAAGCTCCCCTTGCGTACGGCCCTACTTCAAGGCAATAATCTAGATTGTCGACAGTAGACCCAATATACATTTTGCGTATCTGTGGAATTAGCCCTCGAGAAAATTGAAAGACGGTCGCTCCTGAAATTACATGCTTAGCTTGAATCCTAATCCAGTCTAAGGGTTAGGCCTGCGAACACCCGCGCTACCAATGATCATACAACAGCAGAAAATGAGAAATCACGTTGCTTACTTTGCATAAGAGAATAAGGAGCCAAGGGCACATGGCTTGAAAATATAACGTAAGCTAGTTACGGGCGGATCTAGGATAACCAGTTTTCAATAGTTTTGGAGATTACATACTAAATCCCCCCCCCCCCCCGACCCCAATGAGTGGTGGCTAGCGACTGTGCAAAAACTATAAATCCATTACTGTCACATTCCAAAAATGATATATTTAGTTTTACTCATTTGATACAACTTGATTTCATTTTTTACATTTTCTTAATTCTACAAACTTATTTCTCTATCCCGTATTAGAGACACGTAGGAATAATGGTAAAAATTTGGTTTTGAAGAAGCTAAAGACCTAAAATTTGTTCTGGAAGCAGGAGGGGAGCTTGATCGTGTTTATTTTCACTTACTTTTACACAAAATTGTTGCACATAATTGGTTCCTCACTCAAAGCTTCGATTTGCATGTACTTACGGAACAGAATCATAGGTGCCCATATAGGGGGCTGAAGAGGGCTCCAGCCCCCCCCCCCCTGGCTGAATGATGCTGGCTTATAATTTATATTTCTGTTTTGAAATTTCTGCTATATAGCATTGGAAGTGCCGATTAGACCAGCTAAGCCTCCCCCCTTAAAACTCAGCTTATGGGCGCCAATGAACAGAACACACTAGTTGGGGCGAAGGGACCAATACCTCCTCTGAATATCCTTCTTATTGTTTAAGGGGCACAACTTCAAGAAAATCTAACGGAGCAAACATGCCATGGTCTCAAATTACCGTCACCTTACTCTTTGTTAAAAAGAGTTGTCTGCAAGTTTTTCAGAAGTGTCCTGAAAACCGAGAGACTCCACGCATCAGATTTTACGAAAACAGGAGTACGGGAAGGGGAAGGTACAGATAAGGATCAATCAGTATAATATCCAAGACACCAAAATGGTTTCATAAAAGAATATTAAGGGCTTCTGGATTCGGGTTAGTGAACACAATTGAACATCCGGTAAATACATTTGCAAAACAACTTTTTAAGACGCCCACCCCCTTAAGATTTCCACGGATTTGCAATTCCATTTCTGATAAGTTTCAGCTGATTAATGGACAGGGATCTTGAAGGGCAGTGGGAGAAAACGAAAGTTCGAGAAGAAAATACGAAGTGGCGAATAATATGAAAAAATTCTTACAATGGGGCACATCATGACAGTTGAATTATGCGGAGAAAGGGACTTGGATTCAAATATCCTTATCCCATTGTTCATACCTGAGAATGGGGTTGAAATTACAAACGATTTCTTCGTACAGTTCATAGCATATATGCTTACTATATTTTCAAAGGGGTGTTCCCATTTGAGCGCTTTCCCATTTGAGCGCCACGGAATTTTGTTCCATTTGAGCGCCACGGAATTTTGTTCCCATTTGAGCGCCACGGAGTACCATTTGAGCGCCAAACCCAAAATTGTGATTTTGCGGTGGATGAAGCGTGGTTTGCTGCCACATTGACCTGTAGAAATATTTATTGCCACGAAGACAACGAACAAAACTGAGGATTTTATTGGGTCAATGGTTGTGAAATAACTCTGTACTGAGAGTTAAGAAGCTAAACGTTTGTTAAGCTTGTGAAGAATATAAGTGAAGATTTTACGCACGTTCATAGGGTAAGAACTGATTGCCGCTGAAGAAGGCTTGCTGGTCAAGTCGAAATATTCGGCTCTTTTTTTAGAGTTATTTCACAACGATCGTTTAGAAATGGAACGAAATCACCCAAAAATCGTGCCAAAAACGGATAATTCAAATTAATATATTGGTAAAAATACAAACAAAAACTGCTAATATCACACATCCGGCGAAATGTTATGTGCGACACCCAAGAGAAGCTCGTCTGCTGTTCGAGTTCCAGCCCTGTACTCCGTCGACAGCTTTTCGAGTCGTTCGTTCAGCCTTGCATACTTCTTGTTCGTCCGATGGATGACATGACCCTGGAGTAGCTGTGTCCTTGCAGAATCGACGACTGCTTGTTCTTCCTTCAGGAAAGAGATAAACTGCCACAAGTTCGGGTGGTAGCGACCGACTCTTCGGTTAAACCGCATGTGCCATGATTCGAGGTCGTTGTTTGTCCTTCGCTGGATGCCGTAGACTGACCAGAAATGAGGAGGACATTGGTCGAACCACTGACGGCTGAAGTAAGTGACAAACGGACGAGCCGAAGGCCAGGTACGAACGATGTGAGAAATGATTGGACCAGAATTGATTCTGACGATCGCTGGAGGTAGGAACGCCAGAGCCAGAATATTATCTGGCGCTCAAATGGGACACAACTGAACTAATTAAAATACGGCGCGCAAATAGGAAATTCCCATTTGCGCGCCATGGCGCTCAAATGGGAAAGCGCTCAAATGGGATACACCCTTTTCAAATTCCTTAGCTAAAACCTCTAGCCAATTAAAATCAACTTGGTGGACTGGGATGAAAAAGCTGAGACCCATGGCTAATTAATAAAAAAGCCATGAGAGATAGTATGAGTGACAGGCAAAGCTGGCATAAGCCCTTTTTCCGAGTTGTAGAGAAATGATGTCATTATGCTTATTGATAGATAGTCTATCATCCATCCCTCCTGGGGCAGAACTAAGGTTGATAGGCATGGAGTAAGGGTAATTCAAATAGTATATAAGTTCTATGAGCCATTTGAAGGCGATTGGAGACCCCAAATAAATTTATTACTCTATAAATTTATAAATTATTCTATAAAATTTATTATTCTATGCTCAGTCCTTCGGATTGAGCATGTCCGACTTGCAGGCAATTAACTGAGATTGTTCGTTTTATATGAGTTTTGCCTACTGGGAAAGCCCACTGGAATTGCAATGGGGATGACCGAGATTTTTGGGTTGCCTAATGAAAAAGAATGTTTACTGGACTTGTATGTAAAACGGGGGATAGCTGCTCCCTCGCCTTCTCCTGTGTTAAGTATTGTTTAGGGCGAGAAGAAATGTACAAGACAAGCATAAGCTCCTCGAATTATAATTTAACTATATTGTTATTTTCCAGGAAATTAGAAAACAGGGATTATGAAACTAATTTACCAATGTTTCATTAGTTATAAGATTTGGTTTAAATCGGTCCAATTCTCGGCTAGCGTATCAACACTACTAGACAACACCGTACGTTTAATCAATAATACTCGGCTCCTACCGGCGGAATGTGCAACTAGAATGGGCGGTAGCTTTCTTTGAAAATGGCGGGATGACGTTGCCAAGCACTACTTTAGAAAATACTTAAAAATATGATATCTTGAGTGAACATTGACAAATAATTTTTAAATAAAAGAAATAAAAGATTAAACTTATAGGAGAATCATTTGGTTAATAGAAATTCTTTTTTAAAAATATAATAAAGAAGCTACAGTTTTAAGAACTTCAGCTACTTTACTTGGCAACGCCCATTCGCATAGCAAGACCACGCTAAACGAAACGTGAAGTTTTACCACGCCGGCAAAAAGCCGCAAACTTTTCAAAAATTCGACTTAAAGCAGTCAAAATTGCGCCCGCAAAGGATTTTTCACCTATTTACTACTCCGGTGAGTAAAACTAAACATTTTCTGCTGTTCTTTTACTTCTTAACAACACTTCTTCATGTTTATTTAACTTTTTGTAGTACTAATTAGAAGCATTGCATAGTAGACTAATTAGAAAATGGCCGTTGATGATATTATTTTAGTTTGATTATTTAGCTTGTTTTAAGAATAATAGAAAATTAGATTTAAGTTGTCTTTGACTCAGTGCAAGTTTAGGCTAGGCTACCTAGTTTCACTTTAAGGATTTATGCTTAATAAGGCCTATCATCTATCCTGCTTTTTGTTTATTCCTTTAAATTTGTTAAAAGCCTTTTCTTTGCTTTTAGTTGCAATTTTGTTTGCAAAATAGGCTATATATTTGCAACTATGTTCAAGTGATTTATGATTTTAAATGTTCCTGGCTTGTGTGATTGGGAATTCAGCTTGTTAGGCTGTCAAAGTAATGTAAGTTAAATTAGTTTGGGTTCATGGATTGATAAAAATGCTTAGATTGTGTGATAAATTTTGTTTTCTATGCAGTAGGCTTCTACTAGGCTAGCCTATACACCTAGGATGATATTGCATTTTATATTTAAGAAGAATATTAGTTGAGTGTAAATTTATGAGCCCATGTTCCTTTTGTTGCCTCCAAGGATTCATCACTGACGCAAAGTAGGTTTAAATAGGCTAAAAGTAAAAAAAATCACAATGGGCTATAAGTGCCTTGCTAACTGCAAGAGCTAATAGGCCTGTTTTTTCACTCATCAATGTGCTAAGATCTTACATCTTTTGTCAGAAAACACTTAAAAGTGAAATCTTTGAACTAAGATCTTACATCTTTTGTTGTTTTTTATGCAAACGTCTTTCATCATTCTGCTCTGATCAGCAGTCTGAGAACAATAATGAGTATATCATCAAAGTTTGCTAATCATTGTTCTATATGGCAGAACAGTGATGGTCTTCACACTTTTTGCTAATATCAGTGAGCTGTAAGATCTTAGAACAAAGATGAGTTAAAAAACAATAATCTTTGCAGAAAGATGTAAGATCTTAGTGCTAAAAAATGGGCCTAATGTGCCAGGGCACATTTAAAATGTAAATGACTTTCATATTGCGACAGCAGGTAATAGGCCTAGCCTACCATTATATTTTGAAAGAGCATTGAGTAAATTATGTAGCCTAACAAGATTTATAAAAAAAAAACTTGTAAAATATCATCCATTTCTCCCTTTAACACTTTCCAAATAGCCTTTAATCTTCCCTGCCATGATAATTGTGTCCCACCTTCTAATGTGGCAAGATATACCCCTAGGCTAAATGTACAAATTCACAAGAAAACACTATTAATCAAAGGTGGTAAATGTAAATATAGGCCATAAATCAGATGGAAAAACATATACCGTTCAATTTTGGTACTTGTCAATTAGCTGGAACCCATGCAAGGCATCAGGTTTGGGTGATTACTAATGAAATGAAACAAAATAGGATGAAAACATAATAGTTTAGAAGTAAATTTGGGCTATATATTTGCACATTAGGGGGGGGGGTGTAGCATAGCATATATTACATACATAACCTAACCTAGGTACCTTTTCCCTCCTACCCCCCCCCCCCCCAAAAAAAAAAAAAAAAAAAAAAAACAAAGTTTAAATAATGTAAACACAATGACAAACCATGGTCTGCAATCCAATTCTCTATTGAAAGACTTGTTTAACTAGTTTCTTAAGCAACTTCCCTATACACAATATATCACATGGGTTCTGGTTAATTGACAAGTACCAATTTTTTTTTTTTCATTTGTCTTTCCAATATATTACTTGTTGCCATTATTCTTGCAACTTGTTCTCTTCCCCTAATGGGGCAAGCTATAACCATGGGCATTCTTTGAAAATACATATTTTATAGGTTGGTCATTATGTTATGTTCTTACTTCTCATCATGACTTGGTTCATAATATCAAATACAACCAGTTTGAATAAAAAAGAAAACAACAACCTTACCTACCTTACCTTACCTAGGTAAGGTAGGTAAGGTAACAACTATATTCAGCAGCTACATATACTACTTCTAGGTTAGTCACTACCTGAATGGAAAAACCAAAGTTTTAGGATTTAGGGGGAGTTTTCTTCAGCCAATTTACAAAATTGACATAAACTGGGTCCCAATAAATTCCACAGGAGTTACTCTACCCCTCCCTCTTCAACACTGTGAATGTTGGGGTACCAGTCTTATTTTTTTGAATTATATTATCACAAGTTTCTTAAATGAAATTTGGGTGCAGAAAAAGAACTTGGATTAAAAGGCTGAAGTTTATACAATCAGTTACAGAAGTAATCCAGTCTACTAAGGCTAGTGAAAACTGAAAATAAACATGTTAAGTAAGCAGCAGATAGCTGTTCAAAAAACAACTGCCGAGCAAAAAAAGTAATGGGCTTGAGGAAATTCCATCAAAATTTAAATTGTTAAAGATGTTTGTAAATGAGGGCTTTTTGCAAACTGGTGAGTGAATGAAAGTTTCAGAAACACCAGATATACTAAGGCCTGGAATGTTCTCTACCCTTTCTCCCCTCCAGTGCATTAACTTTATAAACTCTGAACAGAAATTGTGTTCTAACAGACTAAAACTTCCAGATATAGATTGAGGGTTCAAATAAGGGCCCAGGAAGCTGCTTTCAAGCTCCAACCTCTACTCCTTCAACACTAAAAGCTTTGAAAGATTTTAGTAAAATGGGACATATCACTGAATAAGAGTTCAGTTAATGCTTAGAATACAACTAATGTTGTTGGAACTGCATTGTCAAGGCCTACATGCCAGAAAGAAGCAGATTAAGCCGAATTTAAAATAAATGCAGACAGACATTGTCCTTACATACTTACACATAAGTAATGCAGATGCCAAAATTTTGTTTGAAAATACCCTTGCTGATCCTAGCTTGCTTGGACTATAAATTTATTCCATTTGCCTTGTACAATTAATCTGAATTATAAATATATTAAAAGCCTGGGAAGCAGTGATATCAATGTGGAATGTGGCCCCTAGATTTTGATAAAAACCTTTCTGGGGATATTTTCATTGAAAAACCTTTTTTTTTGTATTTTCATTGAAAAAATAAAAAAAGACAGACCCCCCACCTAAATTTTATAAATTAACACCCTGACTTGAAATTTTTTTTAAGGTTCTAATTCACCCCCCCCCCTCTCCAGAGTACTGACTGAGTAATACTTTAAGGAATGGATTACGAGCCCACAATAGGGTCATGGAAGTTGCTTACAAGTTCCACCATCTACTCCTTTCCCACTCATAAACTTTTAGAGAAAGATACTGAAGATTCAAGTAAAATATGGCATATCTCTGCCTAAGAGTCGAGTTTCAGCTAAGAATACAGCTGGGTGAAGAAGAAAGTGGGTGACAAATAAAAAGAAGAAAAACAGGATAAAACTCAGCAAAAACAAACAATAGCCCAAATAGCTTAAGAAGGTACAGCTGTTCTTTGTAGGTGAAATGGTCTGTGGGAATACACATATTGTTAATGTTTAAATTTTTAATGGATGAAAAGCATTGTCAAATATAATAGAACGGTTTTCCTTATTTTATTTCTATCTTGGCAACACTCATGAAAATGCAATACTACCTTAAAAACTTCATAATTTTGAAATACAATTTCTTACAAAATTGCTGTTTTCAGGTATGAATAGACCTAAAATGGGTCCCTGCGGCAAACCATACTGTTATTTTGATTTCTTTGGTACTTTAAAGCCTAACACAAAAAAATTGAAGTCAAAAGACTGGCAATTCATTTTGTTCATTTCATGCAACAAATGTCAAATACTTGTACCATAAAACCAGTGGAGATATATGGCAAAGAATAACACAAAGGATTAAATAACCAGCAAATAACAATGGGTAGGTAACCTAGTGGATGGATAAAAAGAAATAACATGTATTTTTATTATTCTAGGCATGGAGACCCCTACAAAGGGGAGGTTGGATGACCCAACTCAACAATGTGGGTCTTGCCATCAATTAATTGGTGATGACCTTGCTCCTCACGTCTTAGAATGTAAGCATCGAGTATGTTTGAAATGCGTAAGGGAGCTTGAGGACAAGGGAACAAGATCCATCTACTGCTCGTACTGCTGGCATCAGTCTGAAATCAATGATCCACTCCTATCAAACAGCTCAACAAATCCCAGTTCACCATTTGGTCATAATTTAGTTGACCTATGTTATTCTCTCAATACATTATCAGTTGCCTTTGGTGGTGATTTTGGTCCAATTTCTAAGAATGGTGCTGGATCCCCGGTGCTTTCTGATTCAAATAGTACAAGCTCTGACTCGAGCACTGGGGCAGCTAATGGCTTGTCAAAAAGCAAAACCGAATGCCCAATACATCATTCACCTCAAACAATGTTCTGTGTAACCTGTTCTTATGCTATTTGTTATTTGTGTGCTTGTAATTCTCATAATCCAAGCAATGGACATAGTGTCCGACCTAATCAAGAAATGACAGAGCATACCATATCTGAGCTTCATAATGAAATATCGAGTTTAAGGAAGCTCAGTACAGAAACAAAAACCATGCAAGTGAAACAAAGAGAATTTACTCTTAAAGTTCTTGAGGCTTGTGCGACACTTGAAAAACAAATGGTTGATCGTCTAGCATTACAAGATGAATCTTTTGCATCTGAAAGACAGGACTCAACACAATATCTTATTAATAAAACCCTCTTCCAGCTGCCAACAATTAATGGCAATGAAGAAGCTAACGATTTACTCATGTCTTTGAAAAAGGAAAAAATTCGTCTCCAAAATCATCATCATGAGCTATCAGTTCAGTGTTCATTAGAAGAGATGGTTTCAAGTAGTGCAACGGTCTTTGATTTTCCGACTTTTAAACAAAACTTGCATGCCCTCCGTCATAGAAGAAATAACCTAATTTCCAACCACCATCATTCATTTAGTGACCCTATTTCATTTTTGGCTAATTATTGTTCATCGCGGGTCTATTCTAAGCATCTTTTCAATGCTGCAGTAGGAGTAACTAGTGATAGTATTCATTCTTCACAAAATTATACAGGAAATCCTATGGCTCAGGCTGGCCGTTTAATAAACACGTCTCCATATCCTCGTTATTTTATGGATGTTGAAGTAAACGGTGTAATGGAGGGAAGGGTGGTCTTTGAAGTCCGACCAGATGTAGCACCAAAAATGTCTAAAAATTTTGGCGCCCTCTGTTCAGGGGAAAAGGGGTATGGATATAAAGGTTGTCAAGTTTTTCAGTGTTGGGGTGGCGAATCTTGTATTGCGGGCGATTTCGAGTGCAACAGTGGTCGTGGTGGGCGTAGTAGCTTTGATGAGCCATTTTTCCTCCCTGACGACAGTAAGTTGCCATGTGTTAGAGGAACAATAGGTATGCGTCGCACGCAAAAACGACACAATAATTTAGGCCTTGTTGGGTCCCAATTCCGTATAATTCTGAGAGAAATGCCTTTTTTCACGGGAGTCTTTGGTAAAGTTGTTATAGGCATTGAAGTAATTGAGAAAATCTCTTTTCTGGGTGATCAACAGGGTTTCCCCCGTCAAGTTATTACTGTGGCAAATTGTGGCGTTTTTGCATAATTTTACGAGGGCTTTTTCGCGCATATACCCTTCCCCCTAGGTCTAGTTTGTAAAACCAAGCTCCATGATGTTTGAGTGGCTAGCTGTGTTTTACAAAGCTAAGTTTTTCTTGTTGGGCTTTATGTATAATTTGACCTGATTTCTGCCTATTTTATTAATAGTTAATTTTCTCGTTTTGAAAACCTTTTTAAAGAACCCTTATTTATGTAAGGGGACCAATGTATTCTTTTCTTCTTCTTTTTTTCGTTTTTGGCTCAGCTTTACCCTTATGAATTAAGCGTATTTTTGGAATTTATGTTGTTAACAACGGTCGGACGTAGCGTACGGACACGTGTTTTTCGTATTATGCGGATTTTGAATTATCGACGAAAAATAAATCGGCAAAAAAAAAAATTAACAGTGGGATTTAATAGTAAACGTTAGCTATTAAAGACGTAATTTGCAATTCGAAACAATACCTGGCTTATGATGAGACGTAGCGCATTCGTCTTTTTTCGTTTTTTTTTTGTATCGATCATCGATGGCATTCTGTGTGTACTCGGCTTTGAAAATTTGAGACTTGATAAATTTCGGTGCTCAGAAAATCAAGAATAAGTAGATTACAGTAATTATTGCATCGAGTTACAGACATTATTAAAAACCATGCTTAGCCGTAGGATTTCTCGAAGTCGAATTTTTTTTTCTTTTGATTAAGATTCTGTCGATTTCGTGTGTTTTTCCAAGGGCTTATGTAATTTATGTTTACGAAATAAAACCCTCGGCCCTTATACATGTTTTTTTTTCTGTCTGGTTCATTAGATTTTTTTTTTCTTTTTTTTTTTTAGCAAAATCTACGAAAATAAATTCGTATACAGTGCTATTACAAAATAACCTTAGTAGTATTATATTGGTGTTATGGAAGCAAGTGCCAAGCGATTGAAGTGTTAAATTTTGGCATGAAAAAGCTCAAAATTGCTGCCAAAACTTCCAAATTTGCACCGTCCATAAGCTACACAATTTTTTTTTAAGTTCTTTAACGAGGATCCATTGGAGGGTAAGTCTGATGCCAGCAGCCGCGGTAACTCCAGCTCCAATAGCGTATATTAAAGTTGCTGCGGTTAAAAAGCTCGTAGTTGGATATGGGTCTCGGTCGGGTGGCGCCGCCTCACGGTAGGAATTAAAATTAACATAACTATCATTTGTAAATAAATATTTGCCTCATAACTTGTATTATTCAAGGGCAAAAGGGAACGTTAACGTATTTCATCGTATATAAAGTAAGAAGAATGGAAAATTTTCAGGCTTATTATAAAAGAGTGATAAATTGAGCCCCTGTTGTGGCCAGGGAATTGATAAGTACGGAAAAGAAAGGACTGCGTGTTTAAGATACTCACTGTTCAATATAAATCAAATTTTACCGAGTGTACGTTTCGGTTTTTACGAGTCAACTAAAAAACCTTTAAAAACGCATAAAAAATTTGTTTACATGTATTTTTGTTACGTTTTAACGAGTCAGACCAAAATTTTGTGGGCGGGGGGGGGGGGGTCAATGGGGCTTGTCTACCCCATACATGGTTAGTACACTTGGCATCGTGCATGGCGTTTATCACCTCGTGAACATCGTTTTGAAAGTGGGCAACCCCTCGAATTTTACCAATTGTTGTGCTAACTTACGGAATGTTCTAACCTTTCACCTCAAGAATTTTGGTGACCTTGATAAGGGACGGCAAGAGTTATGAAGTTGATAATAGGTTTAAATTTTAATAACTGACTTCAAGCAAACTCACCAGCAGTGGCGCCAATTGGAAGAGTCAATTATTCCCTCTATATTTCCAAAAATGTTTTTTTTTGCTATTTTTAGCGAAAAGTGCCTTTTTTGGTTTTGCCATTGAATAAACAATCGGAAAAATCGCCCCCTGCCTTAGATTTTGAAAATTTCCCCTCTCGACTTTTTGTGAATTTGTGCCATTGATCACCAGACTACAAGCAAGAACAAGTGCAAATTCTTCAATATATATAAATTGAAATCTAGCAGTTCCTCTTCAATTCGTATGTCTACTTAAGCAGTTTCCATCACTTACCACGGTCAGTAACCGCAATAAGCTGTAGGTGAATAAGGTAAGTGGGTTGGGTACTCTGGCGCTTAATGGTACACACCGCTATAGACAGTATTAAGGAAACTAGTCAAACGGGAGAGACAGATACCCGGTTATAATGGTTTATGAAACAAATTTAGGCTATATATTTGCACTAGGGGGTGGGGGGGGGAGGTAAAGCATAGCATATATTTAATACGTAAACTAACCTAGATACCTCCCCCCCCCCCTAAACCCCAAAAAACAACAGTTTAAATATTGTAAATTCAATGAGAAAACCGCGCTGCTTTGCGATCAATTTACATAACAATTACCCGCTTTACGGGTCTCCACGCAAAATTGCTATAGAGTCTATAGCGGTGTGTACCATTAAGCGCAGCAGTACCGTGGGTTGTAACGGAAATGTTAAAGGAAGGCGAAGTTAAAGCTTGTTAACTTCAAAACTCGGAAGTACTATAGTAGAAATAGCCTAACTATGAAACGGCGCCTGATATCACCTTACTTCCCTTGAAAGCTAGATGACATAAACACAGATAAAGAATTTGCCATCCTTGCGCGTTTTATTACTAAGTTTTTTTGCCCTTTACAGTGGAAAATAAAGAAGACGGGGCACACATTTCGCAGCAAAAACATTCCTGGGTGAAAGTTTTTCCTGACTGCTCCAAACAAATATTGATTCGTCAACTTTTTCAACCAACTGAAAATTCTACAAAAAATCTGATTGGCTCAAATTAGAACTAGCTAGATATCGACATTAGTCCTCAAAACCTCATTGTGACTTCAAAGAAATTGTCAATGGAAAGCATCTCAGGTATTCATTGCCTAGCCATATATCTCCACCCACGCATATTTGTCATTGATTAGAAGAATAAAGTTTGATGTTACTAACAACCTAATAAAAATTTGACTGATTTTCAAATAAGTGGATAAACCCCAAAAGAGTAAAGCGATCTTAATGAAAACACAACATCAGAAAAGCATATCACTGTAGAAGTTTTAAGCTCCCATCTACAAAAATGTGAAACTGTAGATTTTGCCAGATGAAAAATTACGAAAGCGTCTTAATCATTTTTTTTATTTTATTTATTTTTCCCCCAGGGGTGATCGTTTCGAACCAATGGTCCTAGAAGATCGAAAAGGAACTCAATCGACCGGAAATCAAAAGCTCTGGTGCCCTTTTTAAATGAAAAAAAAAGAATGGAGGGCAACTAGCTCCCCTCTGCCCCCCCCAAAAAATCATCATCGTTGATTATTGATTCATCATCCTTGAAAGGTCCAATAACTTAATAACTTGGCCTCTGGGGATGAAATGACCCCCCCACAGCCCCCCTGGAAAGAACTACAAGTTATGCAATTTGCCCTTTGTTCACATATAATATTTGTTGCGAAAGAACTTCAAGACTTTAACGTAAAGAGCGAGGGATGAGGCAGGGGCAGCCCCCTTACATACGAGATAAATTCTGTTCGTTTGAAGTTTCAGTACTGTTCCTTACTTTCAGTCGAAACAACTTGTTTTTTTTATTTAATATACTGAAAACAAAACGACAGTGATGGCCACAAAAATCAAGGAGGGGGGGGGGGGGGTCAAAATGTCTTTCAGAACCCGGGGAGTTTTTTCGCAGTTTTCCAATGTACCCTTTGTTCTGGGTACCCGGCTGACTGACCGTATTTCAAACAGTAGGCTGTACGAAAAGTTTGGTTCAATCCCGCTTTCTAGGGCTACAACGAGAGAAAGGTTGAGATGGCTAGGGTACGTTCTGCGGATGAAGGATGACTGATTGCCGAAGATTGTCCTGTTCGGCCAACCGTCTAGGGCTAAACGGAAAGCAGGTAGGCCGCGCCTGGGGTGGGAGGATGTTATAAAGAAAGATTCAAGGGAAATGGGAATTTCCTGGGAGGGTGTTTAATAGAGGCTTTGAATAGATTCGGATGGAGGAGGAGCGTGCGTAGCTGTGTTGGCCTCAGGCGGCTTGGTGCTGCGGTGAGTTGTTAGTAGTAGTAGTTTCCAAATGAAAATTGCTAAAAAGCGACTTTTCAATGAAAATCGCCAACCAAAATAAGTGTGTTGTATCCATAAAACGCGAACATTTATTTTCATAATATTATCAAGCTTAACCAACAAAGTACATACTATTATGACTGTAAGTAAGGAGCGACCCGGCTCAATAGTAACCAAAACTCTAAAAACCAGAATTTTGATACCAATAGATACATCAGTACAATCAGGTTTTTATGCTGATTTCAAATATGTAAGTATCATTAAGTTTAATCTTATCCATCAAAAGTTACGTGCCTGAGAAAATTTGCCTTATTTTCGAAAAAAAGGGGGAAACAACCCCTAAAAGTCATACAATGAAAATCACACCATCAGATTCAGCGTATCAGAGAATCCTACTACAGAAGTTTCTAGCTCCTATCTAGAAAAATGTGAAATTTTGTATTTTTTTGCCAGAAAGATCACGGATGCATGTTTATTTGTTCTTTTTTTTTATTTCCCCAGGGGTAATCGTATCAATCCAGTACTTCTAGAATATCGGTAGAGGGCTCATATGAACGGAAATTAAAAGTTCTAGTGCCCTTTTTAAGTGACCAAAAAAATTGGAGTGCATTTTGACCCCCTATCAAGCTCATTTTTTTCCCGAAGTCACCCAATCAACATTTTGAGATAGCCATTTTGTTCAGCATAGTCGAAAATCTAATAAATATGTCTTTGAGGATGACTTAATCCCCCACAGTTCCCGGGGAAGGGCTGCAAATTATGAATTTTGCCCACTGTTTACATATAGTATCGGTTAATGGGAAGTATACAGACGTTTCAGGAGATATTTTTTCTGGTGGGGGGGTCGGAGGAGGGGGTTACGGGGAAGGATCTTTCCATGGAGGATGTTTCCCTGGGGGAAGGGACATTTCTATGAAGGGGGCGCCGGATTTCCCAGCATTATTTAAAAAACGATCAGAAATTAAATAAAAAAAACAATTTTTTTCAACTGAAAGTAAGGAGCAACATAAAAAATTAAAACAAACAGAAATTATTACGTATATGAGGGGGTCCACCCCCTAGTCAATACCTCGCCCTTTATGCTAAATTTTTTTTAGTACTTTCAAAAGAGCTATCTATTCTAATTAACCGGCCTTTGTGATTCAGGGGTTTGTGATTCGAATAAAATTCGAACTTTAGCGTAAAGAGTGAGGCATTGACTAGGGGTAAACTCCCTAATATACGTAATAAAAACATAAAAATATATACGTTCGTTACGTAAGCTAATTCGTAAGTTACGTCAGAACAAAATTTCGAGAAAGCCATTTAGCCAAAACAAGTAAAATTAGTACGCAAATTTCATTCTAATTACTCATATACGGTGAGCCAAAATCAAATCTGCATTAATTTAAAAACATTCAGAAATTAAATAAAAAAAAACAAGTTTTTTAACTGAAAGTAAGGAGCGACATTAAAACGAACAGAAATTATTCCGTATATGAAAGGGGCTGTCCCCTCCTCAACGCCTCGCTCTTTACGCTAAAGTTTGACTCTGTCACACAACTTTGTTTTCTAAAACAATAAAAACTTTAGCGTAAAGAGCGAGGCGTTGAGGAGGGGACAGCCC